>OU342866.1:10600000-10847676 GCA_910591665.1 Ectemnius continuus | reverse complement strand
CCAAAATACTGTAAAACACGTTTTCATACATATTAGTGAATTCCAGAGGAATGGAGGCTCGGATTTGAATTCTGCCGGCAGCATTCGATTAGTCGTGTCATTTTACGCAGGAAATGCTTGCCCCCATTTCCTGATAGCGATCCTGGGAGCCAAAGTACTGTAAAACACGTTTTCATACATATTAGTAAATTCCAGAGGAACGGAGGCTCCGATTTGAATTCTGCCGGCAGCGTTCGATTAGTCGTGTCATTTTACGCTGGAAATGCTTGTTCCCATTTCCCGATAGCTATCCTGGGAGCCAATATACTGTAAAACACGTTTTCATGGATATCAGTGAATTCGCGAGGAACGGCGGCTCCGATTTGAATTGTGCCGGCAGCATTCCACTACTCCTGTCATTTTACGCAGGAAATGCTTGTTCCCATTTCCTGATAGCGATCCTGGAAGTCAAAATACTGTAAAACACGTTTTCATACATATTAGTGAATTCCAGAGGAATGGAGGCTCGGATTTGAATTCTGCCGGCAGCATTCGATTAGTCGTGTCATTTTACGCAGGAAATGCTTGCCCCCATTTCCTGATAGCGATCCTGGGAGCCAAAATACTGTAAAACACGTTTTCATGGATATTAGTGAATTCGAGAGGAACGGCGGCTCCGATTTGAATTGTGACGGCAGCATTCCACTACTCCTGTCCTTTTACGCAGGAAATGCTTGTTCCCATTTCCCGATAGCGATCCTGGGAGTCAAAATACTGTAAAACACGTTTTGATACATATTAGTGAATTCCAGAGGAATGGAGGCTCGGATTTGAATTCTGCCGGCAGCATTCGATTAGTCGTGTCATTTTACGCAGGAAATGCTTGCCCCCATTTCCTGATAGCGATCCTGGGAGCCAAAGTACTGTAAAACACGTTTTCATACATATTAGTAAATTCCAGAGGAACGGAGGCTCCGGTTTGAATTCTGCCGGCAGTGTTCGATTAGTCGTGTCATTTTACGCAGGAAATGCTTGTTCCCATTTCCCGATAGCGATCCTGGGAGTCAAAATACTGTAAAACACGTTTTGATACATATTAGTGAATTCCAGAGTAATGGAGGCTCGGATTTGAATTCTGCCGGCAGCATTCGATTAGTCGTGTCATTTTACGTCGGAAATGCTTGTTTCCATTTCCTGATAGCGATCCTGTGAGCCAAAATACTGTAAAACACGTTTTCACACATATTACTAAATTCCAGAGGAACGGATGCTTGGATCTGAATTCTGTCGGCAGCGTTCGATTATTCGTGTCATTTTACGTAGGAAATGCTTGTCTCCATTTCCTGATAGCGATCCTGGGAGCCACAATACTGTAAAATGCGTTTTCAAACATATTACTAATTTCCAGAGGTACGGAGAATCGGATTTGAATTCTGCCGACGCAGTTCGATTACGTGTGTCATTTTACGTAGGAAATACTTGTTTCCATTTCCTGATAGCGATCCTGGGAGCCAAAATACTGTAAAACACGTTTTCATGGATATCAGTGAATTCGAGAGGAACGGCGGCTCCGATTTGAATTGTGCCGGCAGCATTCCACTACTCCTGTCATTTTACGCAGGAAATGCTTGTTCCCATTTCCTGATAGCGATCCTGGAAGTCAAAATACTGTAAAACACGTTTTCATACATATTAGTGAATTCCAGAGGAATGGAGGCTCGGATTTGAATTCTGCCGGCAGCATTCGATTAGTCGTGTCATTTTACGCAGGAAATGCTTATTCCCATTTCGTGATAGCGATTCTGGGAGCCAAAATACTGTAAAACACGTTTTCATACATATTAGTGAATTCCAGAGGAATGGAGGCTCGGATTTGAATTCTGCCGGCAGCATTCGATTAGTCGTGTCATTTTACGCAGGAAATGCTTGCCCCCATTTCCTGATAGCGATCCTGGGAGCCAAAGTACTGTAAAACACGTTTTCATACATATTAGTAAATTCCAGAGGAACGGAGGCTCCGATTTGAATTCTGCCGGCAGTGTTCGATTAGTCGTGTCATTTTACGCAGGAAATGCTTGTTCCCATTTCCCGATAGCGATCCTGGGAGTCAAAATACTGTAAAACACGTTTTGATACATATTAGTGAGTTCCAGAGGAATGGAGGCTCCGATTTGAATTCTGCCGGCAGTGTTCGATTAGTCGTGTCATTTTACGCAGGAAATGCTTGTTCCCATTTCCCGATAGCGATCCTGGGAGCCAAAATACTGTAAAACACGTTTTCATACATATTAGTGAATTCCAGTGGAACGGAGGCTCGATTTTGAATTCTGCCGGCAGCATTCGATTAGTCGTGTCATTTTACGTCGGAAATGCTTGTTTCCATTTCCTGATAATGATCCTGGGAGCCAAAATACTCTCACACACGTTTTCATACATATTAGTGAATTCCAGAGGAATGGAGGCTCGGATTTGAATTCTGCCGGCAGCGTTCTATTACTCGTGTCATTTTGCGCAGGAAATGCTTGTTACCAGTTCCTGATAGCGATCCTGGAAGTCAAAATACTGTAAAACACGTTTTTATACATATTAGTGAATTCGAGAGGAACGGCGGCTCCGATTTGAATTATGACGGCAGCATTCCACTACTCCTGTCCTTTTACGCAGGAAATGCTTGTTCCCATTTCCCGATAGCGATCCTGGGAGTCAAAATACTGTAAAACACGTTTTCATACATATTAGTGAATTCCAGAGGAATGGAGGCTCGGATTTGAATTCTGCCGGCAGCATTCGATTAGTCGTGTCATTTTACGCAGGAAATGCTTGTTCCCATTTCCCGATAGCGATCCTGGGAGCCAAAATACTGTAAAACACGTTTTCATGGATATTAGTGAATTCGAGAGGAACGGCGGCTCCGATTTGAATTGTGACGGCAGCATTCCACTACTCCTGTCCTTTTACGCAGGAAATGCTTATTCCCATTTCGTGATAGCGATCCTGGGAGCCAAAATACTGTAAAACACGTTTTCATACATATTAGTGAATTCCAGTGGAGCGGAGACTCGGATTTGAATTCTGCCGGCAGCATTCGATTAGTCGTGTCATTTTACGCAGGAAATGCTTGCCCCCATTTCCTGATAGCGATCCTGGGAGCCAAAGTACTGTAAAACACGTTTTCATACATATTAGTAAATTCCAGAGGAACGGAGGCTCCGATTTGAATTCTGCCGGCAGCATTCGATTAGTCCTGTCATTTTACGCAGGAAATGCTTGTTCCCATTTCCTGATAGCGATCCTGGGAGTCAAAATACTGTAAAACACGTTTTCATACATATTAGTGAATTCCAGGGGAGCGGAGACTCGGATTTGAATTCTGCCGGCAGCGTTCGATTAGTCGTGTCATTTTACGCAGGAAATGCTTGTCTCCATTTCCTGATAGCGATCCTGGGAGCCACAATACTGTAATATACGTTTTCAAACATATTACTAATTTCCAGAGGTACGGAGAATCAGATTTGAATTCTGCCGACGCAGTTCGATTACGTGTGTCATTTTACGTAGGAAATACTTGTTTCCATTTCCTGATAGCGATCCTGGGAGCCAAAATACTGTAAAACACGTTTTCATGGATATCAGTGAATTCGAGAGGAACGGCGGCTCCGATTTGAATTGTGCCGGCAGCATTCCACTACTCCTGTCATTTTACGCAGGAAATGCTTGTTCCCATTTCCTGATAGCGATCCTGGAAGTCAAAATACTGTAAAACACGTTTTCATACATATTAGTGAATTCCAGAGGAATGGAGGCTCGGATTTGAATTCTGCCGGCAGCATTCGATTAGTCGTGTCATTTTACGCAGGAAATGCTTGCCCCCATTTCCTGATAGCGATCCTGGGAGCCAAAATACTGTAAAACACGTTTTCATGGATATTAGTGAATTCGAGAGGAACGGCGGCTCCGATTTGAATTGTGACGGCAGCATTCCACTACTCCTGTCCTTTTACGCAGGAAATGCTTGTTCCCATTTCCCGATAGCGATCCTGGGAGTCAAAATACTGTAAAACACGTTTTGATACATATTAGTGAATTCCAGAGTAATGGAGGCTCGGATTTGAATTCTGCCGGCAGCATTCGATTAGTCGTGTCATTTTACGTCGGAAATGCTTGTTTCCATTTCCTGATAGCGATCCTGTGAGCCAAAATACTGTAAAACACGTTTTCACACATATTACTAAATTCCAGAGGAACGGATGCTTGGATCTGAATTCTGTCGGCAGCGTTCGATTATTCGTGTCATTTTACGTAGGAAATGCTTGTCTCCATTTCCTGATAGCGATCCTGGGAGCCACAATACTGTAAAATGCGTTTTCAAACATATTACTAATTTCCAGAGGTACGGAGAATCGGATTTGAATTCTGCCGATGCAGTTCGATTACGTGTGTCATTTTACGTAGGAAATACTTGTTTCCATTTCCTGATAGCGATCCTGGGAGCCAAAATACTGTAAAACACGTTTTCATGGATATCAGCGAATTCGAGAGGAACGGCGGCTCCGATTTGAATTGTGCCGGCAGCATTCCACTACTGCTGTCATTTTACGCAGGAAATGCTTGTTCCCATTTCCTGATAGCGATCCTGGAAGTCAAAATACTGTAAAACACGTTTTCATACATATTAGTGAATTCCAGAGGAATGGAGGCTCGGATTTGAATTCTGCCGGCAGCATTCGATTAGTCGTGTCATTTTACGCAGGAAATGCTTATTCCCATTTCGTGATAGCGATTCTGGGAGCCAAAATACTGTAAAACACGTTTTCATACATATTAGTGAATTCCAGAGGAATGGAGGCTCGGATTTGAATTCTGCCGGCAGCATTCGATTAGTCGTTTCATTTTACGCAGGAAATGCTTGCCCCCATTTCCTGATAGCGATCCTGGGAGCCAAAATACTGTAAAACACGTTTTCATGGATATTAGTGAATTCGAGAGGAACGGCGGCTCCGATTTGAATTGTGACGGCAGCATTCCACTACTCCTGTCCTTTTACGCAGGAAATGCTTATTCCCATTTCCCGATAGCGATCCTGGGAGTCAAAATACTGTAAAACACGTTTTGATACATATTAGTGAATTCCAGAGGAATGGAGGCTCGGATTTGAATTCTGCCGGCAGCATTCGATTAGTCGTGTCATTTTACGCAGGAAATGCTTGCCCCCATTTCCTGATAGCGATCCTGGGAGCCAAAGTACTGTAAAACACGTTTTCATACATATTAGTAAATTCCAGAGGAACGGAGGCTCCGATTTGAATTCTGCCGGCAGTGTTCGATTAGTCGTGTCATTTTACGCTGGAAATGCTTGTTCCCATTTCCCGATAGCTATCCTGGAAGTCAAAATACTGTAAAACACGTTTTCATACATATTAGTGAATTCCAGAGGAATGGAGGCTCGGATTTGAATTCTGCCGGCAGCATTCGATTAGTCGTGTCATTTTACGCAGGAAATGCTTGCCCCCATTTCCTGATAGCGATCCTGGGAGCCAAAATACTGTAAAACACGTTTTCATGGATATTAGTGAATTCGAGAGGAACGGCGGCTCCGATTTGAATTGTGACGGCAGCATTCCACTACTCCTGTCCTTTTACGCAGGAAATGCTTGTTCCCATTTCCCGATAGCGATCCTGGGAGTCAAAATACTGTAAAACACGTTTTGATACATATTAGTGAATTCCAGAGGAATGGAGGCTCGGATTTGAATTCTGCCGGCAGCATTCGATTAGTCGTGTCATTTTACGCAGGAAATGCTTGCCCCCATTTCCTGATAGCGATCCTGGGAGCCAAAGTACTGTAAAACACGTTTTCATACATATTAGTAAATTCCAGAGGAACGGAGGCTCCGATTTGAATTCTGCCGGCAGTGTTCGATTAGTCGTGTCATTTTACGCTGGAAATGCTTGTTCCCATTTCCCGATAGCTATCCTGGGAGCCAATATACTGTAAAACACGTTTTCATACATATTAGTGAATTCCAGTGGAACGGAGGCTCGAATTTGAATTCTGCCGGCAGCATTCGATTAGTCGTGTCATTTTACGTCGGAAATGCTTGTTTCCATTTCCTGATAACGATTCTGGGAGCCAAAATACTGTAAAACACGTTTTCATACATATTAGTGAATTCGAGAGGAACGGCGGCTCCGATTTGAATTGTGACGGCAGCATTCCACTACTCCTGTCCTTTTACGCAGGAAATGCTTGTTCCCATTTCCCGATAGCGATCCTGGGAGCCAAAATACTGTAAAACACGTTTTCATGGATATCAGTGAATTCGAGAGGAACGGCGGCTCCGATTTGAATTGTGCCGGCAGCATTCCACTACTCCTGTCATTTTACGCAGGAAATGCTTGTTCCCATTTCCTGATAGCAATCCTGGAAGTCAAAATACTGTAAAACACGTTTTCATACATATTAGTGAATTCCAGAGGAACGGAGGCTCGGATTTGAATTCTGCCGGCAGCATTCGATTAGTCGTGTCATTTTACACAGGAAATGCTTATTCCCATTTCGTGATAGCGATTCTGGGAGCCAAAATACTGTAAAACACGTTTTCATACATATTAGTGAATTCCAGAGGAACGGAGGCTCGGATTTGAATTCTGCCGGCACCATTCGATTAGTCGTGTCATTTTACGTCGGAAATGCTTGTTTCCATTTCCTGATAACGATCCTGGGAGCCAAAATACTCTCAAACACGTTTTCATACATATTAGTGAATTCCAGAGGAATGGAGGCTCGGATTTGAATTCTGCCGGCAGCATTCGATTAGTCGTGTCACTTTACGCAGGAAATGCTTATTCCCATTTCGTGATAGCGATTCTGGGAGCCAAAATACTGTAAAACACGTTTTCATACATATTAGTGAATTCCAGAGGAACGGAGGGTCGGATTTGAATTCTGCCGGCAGCGTTCAATTACTCGTGTCATTTTGCGCAGGAAATGCTTGTTACCAGTTCCTGATAGCGATCCTGGAAGTCAAAATACTGTAAAACACGTTTTCATACATATTAGTGAATTCCAGAGGAATGGAGGCTCGGATTTGAATTCTGCCGGCAGCATTCGATTAGTCGTGTCATTTTACGCAGGAAATGCTTGCCCCCATTTCCTGATAGCGATCCTGGGAGCCAAAATACTGTAAAACACGTTTTCATGGATATTAGTGAATTCGAGAGGAACGGAGGGTCGGATTTGAATTCTGCCGGCAGCGTTCTATTACTCGTGTCATTTTGCGCAGGAAATGCTTGTTACCAGTTCCTGATAGCGATCCTGGAAGTAAAAATACTGTAAAACACGTTTTCATACATATTAGTGAATTCCAGAGGAATGGAGGCTCGGATTTGAATTCTGCCGGCAGCATTCGATTAGTCGTGTCATTTTACGCAGGAAATGCTTGTCTCCATTTCCTGATAGCGATCCTGGGAGCCACAATACTGTAAAATGCGTTTTCAAACATATTACTAATTTCCAGAGGTACGGAGAATCGGATTTGAATTCTGCCGACGCAGTTCGATTACGTGTGTCATTTTACGTAGGAAATACTTGTTTCCATTTCCTGATAGCGATCCTGGGAGCCAAAATACTGTAAAACACGTTTTCATGGATATTAGTGAATTCGAGAGGAACGGCGGCTCCGATTTGAATTGTGACGGCAGCATTCCACTACTCCTGTCCTTTTACGCAGGAAATGCTTGTTCCCATTTCCCGATAGCGATCCTGGGAGTCAAAATACTGTAAAACACGTTTTGATACATATTAGTGAATTCCAGAGGAATGGAGGCTTGGATTTGAATTCTGCCGGCAGCATTCGATTAGTCGTGTCATTTTACGCAGGAAATGCTTGTTCCCATTTCCCGATAGCGATCCTGGGAGCCAAAATACTGTAAAACACGTTTTCATACATATTAGTGAATTCCAGTGGAACGGAGGCTCGAATTTGAATTCTGCCGGCAGCATTCGATTAGTCGTGTCATTTTACGTCGGAAATGCTTGTTTCCATTTCCTGATAACGATCCTGGGAGCCAAAATACTCTCAAACACGTTTTCATACATATTAGTGAATTCCAGAGGAACGGAGGCTCGGATTTGAATTCTGCCGGCAGCGTTCGATTACTCGTGTCATTTTACGTAGGAAATGCTTATTCCCATTTCGTGATAGCGATCCTGGGAGCCAAAGTACTGTAAAACACGTTTTCATACATATTAGTAAATTCCAGAGGAACGGAGGCTCCGATTTGAATTCTGCCGGCAGCATTCGATTAGTCGTGTCATTTTACGCAGGAAATGCTTGCCACCATTTCCTGATAGCGATCCTGGGAGCCAAAGTACTGTAAAACACGTTTTCATACATATTAGTAAATTCCAGAGGAACGGAGACTCGGATTTGAATTCTGCCGGCAGTGTTCGATTAGTCGTGTCATTTTACGCAGGAAATGTTTATTCCCATTTCCCGATAGCGATCCTGGGAGCCACAATACTGTGGAACCCGTTTTCATACATATTAGTGAATTCCAGAGGAACGGAGGCTCCGATTTGAATTCTGCCGGCAGCATTCGATTAGTCGTGTCATTTTACGCAGGAAATGCTTGCCCCCATTTCCTGATAGCGATCCTGGGAGCCAAAGTACTGTAAAACACGTTTTCATACATATTAGTAAATTCCAGAGGAACGGAGGCTCCGATTTGAATTCTGCCGGCAGCGTTCGATTAGTCGTGTCATTTTACGCTGGAAATGCTTGTTCCCATTTCCCGATAGCTATCCTGGGAGCCAATATACTGTAAAACACGTTTTCATGGATATCAGTGAATTCGCGAGGAACGGCGGCTCCGATTTGAATTGTGCCGGCAGCATTCCACTACTCCTGTCATTTTACGCAGGAAATGCTTGTTCCCATTTCCTGATAGCGATCCTGGAAGTCAAAATACTGTAAAACACGTTTTCATACATATTAGTGAATTCCAGAGGAATGGAGGCTCGGATTTGAATTCTGCCGGCAGCATTCGATTAGTCGTGTCATTTTACGCAGGAAATGCTTGCCCCCATTTCCTGATAGCGATCCTGGGAGCCAAAGTACTGTAAAACACGTTTTCATACATATTAGTAAATTCCAGAGGAACGGAGGCTCCGATTTGAATTCTGCCGGCAGTGTTCGATTAGTCGTGTCATTTTACGCAGGAAATGCTTGTTCCCATTTCCCGATAGCGATCCTGGGAGTCAAAATACTGTAAAACACGTTTTGATACATATTAGTGAATTCCAGAGTAATGGAGGCTCGGATTTGAATTCTGCCGGCAGCATTCGATTAGTCGTGTCATTTTACGCAGGAAATGCTTGCCCCCATTTCCTGATAGCGATCCTGGGAGCCATAGTACTGTAAAACACGTTTTCATACATATTAGTAAATTCCAGAGGAACGGAGACTCGGATTTGAATTCTGCCGGCAGTGTTCGATTAGTCGTGTCATTTTACGCAGGAAATGTTTATTCCCATTTCCCGATAGCGATCCTGGGAGCCACAATACTGTGGAACCCGTTTTCATACATATTAGTGAATTCCACAGGAACGAAGGCTCCGATTTGAATTCTGCCGTCAGCGTTCGATTACTCGTGTCATTTTACGTAGGAAATGCTTATTCCCATTTCGTGATAGCGATCCTGGGAGCCAAAATACTGTAAAACACGTTTTCATGGATATTAGTGAATTCGAGAGGAACGGCGGCTCCGATTTGAATTGTGACGGCAGCATTCCACTACTCCTGTCCTTTTACGCAGGAAATGCTTGTTCCCATTTCCCGATAGCGATCCTGGGAGCCAAAATACTGTAAAACACGTTTTCATACATATTAGTGAATTCCAGTGGAACGGAGGCTCGAATTTGAATTCTGCCGGCAGCATTCGATTAGTCGTGTCATTTCACGCAGGAAATGCTTGCCCCCATTTCCTGATAGCGATCCTGGGAGCCAAAGTACTGCAAAACACGTTTTCATACATATTAGTAAATTCCAGAGGAACGGAGGCTCCGATTTGAATTCTGCCGGCAGTGTTCGATTAGTCGTGTTATTTTACGCAGGAAATGCTTGTTCCCATTTCCCGATAGCGATCCTGGGAGCCAAAGTACTGCAAAACACGTTTTCATACATATTAGTAAATTCCAGAGGAACGGAGGCTCCGATTTGAATTCTGCCGGCAGTGTTCGATTAGTCGTGTTATTTTACGCAGGAAATGCTTGTTCCCATTTCCCGATAGCGATCCTGGGAGCCAAAATACTGTAAAACACGTTTTCATACATATTAGTGAATTCCAGTGGAACGGAGGCTCGAATTTGAATTCTGCCAACAGCATTCGATTAGTCGTGTCATTTTACGTAGGAAATACTTGTTTCCATTTCCTGATAGCGATCCTGGGAGCCAAAATACTTTAAAACACGTTTTCATGGATATCAGTGAATTCGAGAGGAACGGCGGCTCCGATTTGAATTGTGCCGGCAGCATTCCACTACTCCTGTCATTTTACGCAGGAAATGCTTGTTCCCATTTCCTGATAGCGATCCTGGAAGTCAAAATACTGTAAAACACGTTTTCATACATATTAGTGAATTCCAGAGGAATGGAGGCTCGGATTTGAATTCTGCCGGCAGCATTCGATTAGTCGTGTCATTTTACGCAGGAAATGCTTATTCCCATTTCGTGATAGCGATTCTGGGAGCCAAAATACTGTAAAACACGTTTTCATACATATTAGTGAATTCCAGAGGAATGGAGGCTCGGATTTGAATTCTGCCGGCAGCATTCGATTAGTCGTGTCATTTTACGCAGGAAATGCTTGCCCCCATTTCCTGATAGCGATCCTGGGAGCCAAAATACTGTAAAACACGTTTTCATGGATATTAGTGAATTCGAGAGGAACGGCGGCTCCGATTTGAATTGTGACGGCAGCATTCCACTACTCCTGTCCTTTTACGCAGGAAATGCTTATTCCCATTTCCCGATAGCGATCCTGGGAGTCAAAATACTGTAAAACACGTTTTGATACATATTAGTGAATTCCAGAGGAATGGAGGCTCGGATTTGAATTCTGCCGGCAGCATTCGATTAGTCGTGTCATTTTACGCAGGAAATGCTTGCCCCCATTTCCTGATAGCGATCCTGGGAGCCAAAGTACTGTAAAACACGTTTTCATACATATTAGTAAATTCCAGAGGAACGGAGGCTCCGATTTGAATTCTGCCGGCAGTGTTCGATTAGTCGTGTCATTTTACGCTGGAAATGCTTGTTCCCATTTCCCGATAGCTATCCTGGGAGCCAATATACTGTAAAACACGTTTTCATACATATTAGTGAATTCCAGTGGAACGGAGGCTCGAATTTGAATTCTGCCGGCAGCATTCGATTAGTCGTGTCATTTTACGTCGGAAATGCTTGTTTCCATTTCCTGATAACGATTCTGGGAGCCAAAATACTGTAAAACACGTTTTCATACATATTAGTGAATTCGAGAGGAACGGCGGCTCCGATTTGAATTGTGACGGCAGCATTCCACTACTCCTGTCCTTTTACGCAGGAAATGCTTGTTCCCATTTCCCGATAGCGATCCTGGGAGCCAAAATACTGTAAAACACGTTTTCATGGATATCAGTGAATTCGCGAGGAACGGCGGCTCCGATTTGAATTGTGCCGGCAGCATTCCACTACTCCTGTCATTTTACGCAGGAAATGCTTGTTCCCATTTCCTGATAGCGATCCTGGAAGTCAAAATACTGTAAAACACGTTTTCATACATATTAGTGAATTCCAGAGGAATGGAGGCTCGGATTTGAATTCTGCCGGCAGCATTCGATTAGTCGTGTCATTTTACGCAGGAAATGCTTGCCCCCATTTCCTGATAGCGATCCTGGGAGCCAAAATACTGTAAAACACGTTTTCATGGATATTAGTGAATTCGAGAGGAACGGCGGCTCCGATTTGAATTGTGACGGCAGCATTCCACTACTCCTGTCCTTTTACGCAGGAAATGCTTGTTCCCATTTCCCGATAGCGATCCTGGGAGTCAAAATACTGTAAAACACGTTTTGATACATATTAGTGAATTCCAGAGGAATGGAGGCTCGGATTTGAATTCTGCCGGCAGCATTCGATTAGTCGTGTCATTTTACGCAGGAAATGCTTGCCCCCATTTCCTGATAGCGATCCTGGGAGCCAAAGTACTGTAAAACACGTTTTCATACATATTAGTAAATTCCAGAGGAACGGAGGCTCCGATTTGAATTCTGCCGGCAGTGTTCGATTAGTCGTGTCATTTTACGCTGGAAATGCTTGTTCCCATTTCCCGATAGCTATCCTGGGAGCCAATATACTGTAAAACACGTTTTCATACATATTAGTGAATTCCAGTGGAACGGAGGCTCGAATTTGAATTCTGCCGGCAGCATTCGATTAGTCGTGTCATTTTACGTCGGAAATGCTTGTTTCCATTTCCTGATAACGATTCTGGGAGCCAAAATACTGTAAAACACGTTTTCATACATATTAGTGAATTCGAGAGGAACGGCGGCTCCGATTTGAATTGTGACGGCAGCATTCCACTACTCCTGTCCTTTTACGCAGGAAATGCTTGTTCCCATTTCCCGATAGCGATCCTGGGAGCCAAAATACTGTAAAACACGTTTTCATGGATATCAGTGAATTCGAGAGGAACGGCGGCTCCGATTTGAATTGTGCCGGCAGCATTCCACTACTCCTGTCATTTTACGCAGGAAATGCTTATTCCCATTTCCCGATAGCGATCCTGGGAGTCAAAATACTGTAAAACACGTTTTGATACATATTAGTGAATTCCAGAGGAATGGAGGCTCGGATTTGAATTCTGCCGGCAGCATTCGATTAGTCGTGTCATTTTACGCAGGAAATGCTTGCCCCCATTTCCTGATAGCGATCCTGGGAGCCAAAGTACTGTAAAACACGTTTTCATACATATTAGTAAATTCCAGAGGAACGGAGGCTCCGATTTGAATTCTGCCGGCAGTGTTCGATTAGTCGTGTCATTTTACGCTGGAAATGCTTGTTCCCATTTCCCGATAGCTATCCTGGGAGCCAATATACTGTAAAACACGTTTTCATACATATTAGTGAATTCCAGTGGAACGGAGGCTCGAATTTGAATTCTGCCGGCAGCATTCGATTAGTCGTGTCATTTTACGTCGGAAATGCTTGTTTCCATTTCCTGATAACGATTCTGGGAGCCAAAATACTGTAAAACACGTTTTCATACATATTAGTGAATTCGAGAGGAACGGCGGCTCCGATTTGAATTGTGACGGCAGCATTCCACTACTCCTGTCCTTTTACGCAGGAAATGCTTGTTCCCATTTCCCGATAGCGATCCTGGGAGCCAAAATACTGTAAAACACGTTTTCATGGATATCAGTGAATTCGCGAGGAACGGCGGCTCCGATTTGAATTGTGCCGGCAGCATTCCACTACTCCTGTCATTTTACGCAGGAAATGCTTGTTCCCATTTCCTGATAGCGATCCTGGAAGTCAAAATACTGTAAAACACGTTTTCATACATATTAGTGAATTCCAGAGGAATGGAGGCTCGGATTTGAATTCTGCCGGCAGCATTCGATTAGTCGTGTCATTTTACGCAGGAAATGCTTGCCCCCATTTCCTGATAGCGATCCTGGGAGCCAAAATACTGTAAAACACGTTTTCATGGATATTAGTGAATTCGAGAGGAACGGCGGCTCCGATTTGAATTGTGACGGCAGCATTCCACTACTCCTGTCCTTTTACGCAGGAAATGCTTGTTCCCATTTCCCGATAGCGATCCTGGGAGTCAAAATACTGTAAAACACGTTTTGATACATATTAGTGAATTCCAGAGGAATGGAGGCTCGGATTTGAATTCTGCCGGCAGCATTCGATTAGTCGTGTCATTTTACGCAGGAAATGCTTGCCCCCATTTCCTGATAGCGATCCTGGGAGCCAAAGTACTGTAAAACACGTTTTCATACATATTAGTGAATTCCAGAGGAACGGAGGCTCCGATTTGAATTCTGCCGGCAGTGTTCGATTAGTCGTGTCATTTTACGCTGGAAATGCTTGTTCCCATTTCCCGATAGCTATCCTGGGAGCCAATATACTGTAAAACACGTTTTCATACATATTAGTGAATTCCAGTGGAACGGAGGCTCGAATTTGAATTCTGCCGGCAGCATTCGATTAGTCGTGTCATTTTACGTCGGAAATGCTTGTTTCCATTTCCTGATAACGATTCTGGGAGCCAAAATACTGTAAAACACGTTTTCATACATATTAGTGAATTCGAGAGGAACGGCGGCTCCGATTTGAATTGTGACGGCAGCATTCCACTACTCCTGTCCTTTTACGCAGGAAATGCTTGTTCCCATTTCCCGATAGCGATCCTGGGAGCCAAAATACTGTAAAACACGTTTTCATGGATATCAGTGAATTCGAGAGGAACGGCGGCTCCGATTTGAATTGTGCCGGCAGCATTCCACTACTCCTGTCATTTTACGCAGGAAATGCTTGTTCCCATTTCCTGATAGCAATCCTGGAAGTCAAAATACTGTAAAACACGTTTTCATACATATTAGTGAATTCCAGAGGAATGGAGGCTCGGATTTGAATTCTGCCGGCAGCATTCGATTAGTCGTGTCATTTTACACAGGAAATGCTTATTCCCATTTCGTGATAGCGATTCTGGGAGCCAAAATACTGTAAAACACGTTTTCATACATATTAGTGAATTCCAGAGGAACGGAGGCTCGGATTTGAATTCTGCCGGCAGCATTCGATTAGTCGTGTCATTTTACGTCGGAAATGCTTGTTTCCATTTCCTGATAACGATCCTGGGAGCCAAAATACTCTCAAACACGTTTTCATACATATTAGTGAATTCCAGAGGAATGGAGGCTCGGATTTGAATTCTGCCGGCAGCATTCGATTAGTCGTGTCACTTTACGCAGGAAATGCTTATTCCCATTTCGTGAAAGCGATTCTGGGAGCCAAAGTACTGTAAAACACGTTTTCATACATATTAGTAAATTCCAGAGGAACGGAGGCTCCGATTTGAATTCGGCCGGCAGTGTTCGATTAGTCGTGTCATTTTACGCAGGAAATGCTTGTTCCCATTTCCCGATAGCGATCCTGGGAGCCAAAATACTGTAAAACACGTTTTCATACATATTAGTGAATTCCAGTGGAACGGAGGCTCGAATTTGAATTCTGCCGGCAGCATTCGATTAGTCGTGTCATTTTACGTCGGAAATGCTTGTTTCCATTTCCTGATAACGATCCTGGGAGCCAAAATACTCTCAAACACGTTTTCATACATATTAGTGAATTCCAGAGGAACGGAGGCTCGGATTTGAATTCTGCCGGCAGCGTTCGATTACTCGTGTCATTTTACGTAGGAAATGCTTATTCCCATTTCGTGATAGCGATCCTGGGAGCCAAAGTACTGTAAAACACGTTTTCATACATATTAGTAAATTCCAGAGGAACGGAGGCTCCGATTTGAATTCTGCCGGCAGCATTCGATTAGTCGTGTCATTTTACGCAGGAAATGCTTGCCCCCATTTCCTGATAGCGATCCTGGGAGCCAAAGTACTGTAAAACACGTTTTCATACATATTAGTAAATTCCAGAGGAACGGAGACTCGGATTTGAATTCTGCCGGCAGTGTTCGATTAGTCGTGTCATTTTACGCAGGAAATGTTTATTCCCATTTCCCGATAGCGATCCTGGGAGCCACAATACTGTGGAACCCGTTTTCATACATATTAGTGAATTCCACAGGAACGAAGGCTCCGATTTGAATTCTGCCGTCAGCGTTCGATTACTCGTGTCATTTTACGTAGGAAATGCTTATTCCCATTTCGTGATAGCGATCCTGAGAGCCAAAATACTGTAAAACACGTTTTCATGGATATTAGTGAATTCGAGAGGAACGGCGGCTCCGATTTGAATTGTGACGGCAGCATTCCACTACTCCTGTCCTTTTACGCAGGAAATGCTTGTTCCCATTTCCCGATAGCGATCCTGGGAGCCAAAATACTGTAAAACACGTTTTCATACATATTAGTGAATTCCAGTGGAACGGAGGCTCGAATTTGAATTCTGCCGGCAGCATTCGATTAGTCGTGTCATTTCACGCAGGAAATGCTTGCCCCCATTTCCTTATAGCGATCCTGGGAGCCAAAGTACTGCAAAACACGTTTTCATACATATTAGTAAATTCCAGAGGAACGGAGGCTCCGATTTGAATTCTGCCGGCAGTGTTCGATTAGTCGTGTTATTTTACGCAGGAAATGCTTGTTCCCATTTCCCGATAGCGATCCTGGGAGCCAAAGTACTGCAAAACACGTTTTCATACATATTAGTAAATTCCAGAGGAACGGAGGCTCCGATTTGAATTCTGCCGGCAGTGTTCGATTAGTCGTGTTATTTTACGCAGGAAATGCTTGTTCCCATTTCCCGATAGCGATCCTGGGAGCCAAAATACTGTAAAACACGTTTTCATACATATTAGTGAATTCCAGTGGAACGGAGGCTCGAATTTGAATTCTGCCGACAGCATTCGATTAGTCGTGTCATTTTACGTAGGAAATACTTGTTTCCATTTCCTGATAGCGATCCTGGGAGCCAAAATACTGTAAAACACGTTTTCATGGATATCAGTGAATTCGAGAGGAACGGCGGCTCCGATTTGAATTGTGCCGGCAGCATTCCACTACTCCTGTCATTTTACGCAGGAAATGCTTGTTCCCATTTCCTGATAGCGATCCTGGAAGTCAAAATACTGTAAAACACGTTTTCATACATATTAGTGAATTCCAGAGGAATGGAGGCTCGGATTTGAATTCTGCCGGCAGCATTCGATTAGTCGTGTCATTTTACGCAGGAAATGCTTATTCCCATTTCGTGATAGCGATTCTGGGAGCCAAAATACTGTAAAACACGTTTTCATACATATTAGTGAATTCCAGAGGAATGGAGGCTCGGATTTGAATTCTGCCGGCAGCATTCGATTAGTCGTGTCATTTTACGCAGGAAATGCTTGCCCCCATTTCCTGATAGCGATCCTGGGAGCCAAAATACTGTAAAACACGTTTTCATGGATATTAGTGAATTCGAGAGGAACGGCGGCTCCGATTTGAATTGTGACGGCAGCATTCCACTACTCCTGTCCTTTTACGCAGGAAATGCTTATTCCCATTTCCCGATAGCGATCCTGGGAGTCAAAATACTGTAAAACACGTTTTGATACATATTAGTGAATTCCAGAGGAATGGAGGCTCGGATTTGAATTCTGCCGGCAGCATTCGATTAGTCGTGTCATTTTACGCAGGAAATGCTTGCCCCCATTTCCTGATAGCGATCCTGGGAGCCAAAGTACTGTAAAACACGTTTTCATACATATTAGTAAATTCCAGAGGAACGGAGGCTCCGATTTGAATTCTGCCGGCAGTGTTCGATTAGTCGTGTCATTTTACGCTGGAAATGCTTGTTCCCATTTCCCGATAGCTATCCTGGGAGCCAATATACTGTAAAACACGTTTTCATACATATTAGTGAATTCCAGTGGAACGGAGGCTCGAATTTGAATTCTGCCGGCAGCATTCGATTAGTCGTGTCATTTTACGTCGGAAATGCTTGTTTCCATTTCCTGATAACGATTCTGGGAGCCAAAATACTGTAAAACACGTTTTCATACATATTAGTGAATTCGAGAGGAACGGCGGCTCCGATTTGAATTGTGACGGCAGCATTCCACTACTCCTGTCCTTTTACGCAGGAAATGCTTGTTCCCATTTCCCGATAGCGATCCTGGGAGCCAAAATACTGTAAAACACGTTTTCATGGATATCAGTGAATTCGCGAGGAACGGCGGCTCGGATTTGAATTCTGCCGGCAGCATTCGATTAGTCGTGTCATTTTACGCAGGAAATGCTTGCCCCCATTTCCTGATAGCGATCCTGGGAGCCAAAATACTGTAAAACACGTTTTCATGGATATTAGTGAATTCGAGAGGAACGGCGGCTCCGATTTGAATTGTGACGGCAGCATTCCACTACTCCTGTCCTTTTACGCAGGAAATGCTTGTTCCCATTTCCCGATAGCGATCCTGGGAGTCAAAATACTGTAAAACACGTTTTGATACATATTAGTGAATTCCAGAGGAATGGAGGCTCGGATTTGAATTCTGCCGGCAGCATTCGATTAGTCGTGTCATTTTACGCAGGAAATGCTTGCCCCCATTTCCTGATAGCGATCCTGGGAGCCAAAGTACTGTAAAACACGTTTTCATACATATTAGTAAATTCCAGAGGAACGGAGGCTCCGATTTGAATTCTGCCGGCAGTGTTCGATTAGTCGTGTCATTTTACGCTGGAAATGCTTGTTCCCATTTCCCGATAGCTATCCTGGGAGCCAATATACTGTAAAACACGTTTTCATACATATTAGTGAATTCCAGAGGAACGGAGGCTCGGATTTGAATTCTGCCGGCAGCATTCGATTAGTCGTGTCATTTTACGTCGGAAATGCTTGTTTCCATTTCCTGATAACGATCCTGGGAGCCAAAATACTGTAAAACACGTTTTCATACATATTAGTGAATTCGAGAGGAACGGCGGCTCCGATTTGAATTGTGACGGCAGCATTCCACTACTCCTGTCCTTTTACGCAGGAAATGCTTGTTCCCATTTCCCGATAGCGATCCTGGGAGCCAAAATACTGTAAAACACGTTTTCATGGATATCAGTGAATTCGAGAGGAACGGCGGCTCCGATTTGAATTGTGACGGCAGCATTCCACTACTCCTGTCCTTTTACGCAGGAAATGCTTGTTCCCATTTCCCGATAGCGATCCTGGGAGCCAAAATACTGTAAAACACGTTTTCATGGATATCAGTGAATTCGAGAGGAACGGCGGCTCCGATTTGAATTGTGCCGGCAGCATTCCACTACTCCTGTCATTTTACGCAGGAAATGCTTGTTCCCATTTCCTGATAGCAATCCTGGAAGTCAAAATACTGTAAAACACGTTTTCATACATATTAGTGAATTCCAGAGGAATGGAGGCTCGGATTTGAATTCTGCCGGCAGCATTCGATTAGTCGTGTCGTTTTACACAGGAAATGCTTATTCCCATTTCGTGATAGCGATTCTGGGAGCCAAAATACTGTAAAACACGTTTTCATACATATTAGTGAATTCCAGAGGAATGGAGGCTCCGATTTGAATTCTGCCGGCAGCATTCGATTAGTCGTGTCATTTTACGCAGGAAATGCTTGCCCCCATTTCCTGATAGCGATCCTGGGAGCCAAAGTACTGTAAAACACGTTTTCATACATATTAGTAAATTCCAGAGGAACGGAGACTCGGATTTGAATTCTGCCGGCAGTGTTCGATTAGTCGTGTCATTTTACGCAGGAAATGTTTATTCCCATTTCCCGATAGCGATCCTGGGAGCCACAATACTGTGGAACCCGTTTTCATACATATTAGTGAATTCCACAGGAACGAAGGCTCCGATTTGAATTCTGCCGTCAGCGTTCGATTACTCGTGTCATTTTACGTAGGAAATGCTTATTCCCATTTCGTGATAGCGATCCTGGGAGCCAAAATACTGTAAAACACGTTTTCATACATATTAGTAAATTCCAGAGGAACGGAGGCTCCGATTTGAATTCTGCCGGCAGTGTTCGATTAGTCGTGTCATTTTACGCTGGAAATGCTTGTTCCCATTTCCCGATAGCTATCCTGGGAGCCAATATACTGTAAAACACGTTTTCATACATATTAGTGAATTCCAGAGGAACGGAGGCTCGGATTTGAATTCTGCCGGCAGCATTCGATTAGTCGTGTCATTTTACGTCGGAAATGCTTGTTTCCATTTCCTGATAACGATCCTGGGAGCCAAAATACTGTAAAACACGTTTTCATACATATTAGTGAATTCGAGAGGAACGGCGGCTCCGATTTGAATTGTGACGGCAGCATTCCACTACTCCTGTCCTTTTACGCAGGAAATGCTTGTTCCCATTTCCCGATAGCGATCCTGGGAGCCAAAATACTGTAAAACACGTTTTCATGGATATCAGTGAATTCGAGAGGAACGGCGGCTCCGATTTGAATTGTGACGGCAGCATTCTACTACTCCTGTCCTTTTACGCAGGAAATGCTTGTTCCCATTTCCCGATAGCGATCCTGGGAGCCAAAATACTGTAAAACACGTTTTCATGGATATCAGTGAATTCGAGAGGAACGGCGGCTCCGATTTGAATTGTGCCGGCAGCATTCCACTACTCCTGTCATTTTACGCAGGAAATGCTTGTTCCCATTTCCTGATAGCAATCCTGGAAGTCAAAATACTGTAAAACACGTTTTCATACATATTAGTGAATTCCAGAGGAATGGAGGCTCGGATTTGAATTCTGCCGGCAGCATTCGATTAGTCGTGTCATTTTACACAGGAAATGCTTATTCCCATTTCGTGATAGCGATTCTGGGAGCCAAAATACTGTAAAACACGTTTTCATACATATTAGTGAATTCCAGAGGAATGGAGGCTCGGATTTGAATTCTGCCGGCAGCATTCGATTAGTCGTGTCACTTTACGCAGGAAATGCTTATTCCCATTTCGTGAAAGCGATTCTGGGAGCCAAAGTACTGTAAAACACGTTTTCATACATATTAGTAAATTCCAGAGGAACGGAGGCTCCGATTTGAATTCGGCCGGCAGTGTTCGATTAGTCGTGTCATTTTACGCAGGAAATGCTTGTTCCCATTTCCCGATAGCGATCCTGGGAGCCAAAATACTGTAAAACACGTTTTCATACATATTAGTGAATTCCAGTGGAACGGAGGCTCGAATTTGAATTCTGCCGGCAGCATTCGATTAGTCGTGTCATTTTACGTCGGAAATGCTTGTTTCCATTTCCTGATAACGATCCTGGGAGCCAAAATACTCTCAAACACGTTTTCATACATATTAGTGAATTCCAGAGGAACGGAGGCTCGGATTTGAATTCTGCCGGCAGCGTTCGATTACTCGTGTCATTTTACGTAGGAAATGCTTATTCCCATTTCGTGATAGCGATCCTGGGAGCCAAAGTACTGTAAAACACGTTTTCATACATATTAGTAAATTCCAGAGGAACGGAGGCTCCGATTTGAATTCTGCCGGCAGCATTCGATTAGTCGTGTCATTTTACGCAGGAAATGCTTGCCCCCATTTCCTGATAGCGATCCTGGGAGCCAAAGTACTGTAAAACACGTTTTCATACATATTAGTAAATTCCAGAGGAACGGAGACTCGGATTTGAATTCTGCCGGCAGTGTTCGATTAGTCGTGTCATTTTACGCAGGAAATGTTTATTCCCATTTCCCGATAGCGATCCTGGGAGCCACAATACTGTGGAACCCGTTTTCATACATATTAGTGAATTCCACAGGAACGAAGGCTCCGATTTGAATTCTGCCGTCAGCGTTCGATTACTCGTGTCATTTTACGTAGGAAATGCTTATTCCCATTTCGTGATAGCGATCCTGGGAGCCAAAATACTGTAAAACACGTTTTCATGGATATTAGTGAATTCGAGAGGAACGGCGGCTCCGATTTGAATTGTGACGGCAGCATTCCACTACTCCTGTCCTTTTACGCAGGAAATGCTTGTTCCCATTTCCCGATAGCGATCCTGGGAGCCAAAATACTGTAAAACACGTTTTCATACATATTAGTGAATTCCAGTGGAACGGAGGCTCGAATTTGAATTCTGCCGGCAGCATTCGATTAGACGTGTCATTTTACGCAGGAAATGCTTGCCCCCATTTCCTGATAGCGATCCTGGGAGCCAAAGTACTGCAAAACACGTTTTCATACATATTAGTAAATTCCAGAGGAACGGAGGCTCCGATTTGAATTCTGCCGGCAGTGTTCGATTAGTCGTGTTATTTTACGCAGGAAATGCTTGTTCCCATTTCCCGATAGCGATCCTGGGAGCCAAAATACTGTAAAACACGTTTTCATACATATTAGTGAATTCCAGTGGAACGGAGGCTCGAATTTGAATTCTGCCGACAGCATTCGATTAGTCGTGTCATTTTACGTCGGAAATGCTTGTTTCCATTTCCTGATAGCGATCCTGGGAGCCAAAATACTCTCGAACACGTTTTCATACATATTAGTGAATTCCAGAGGAATGGAGGCTCGGATTTGAATTCTGCCGACAGCATTCGATTAGTCGTGTCACTTTACGCAGGAAATGCTTATTCCCATTTCGTGATAGCGATTCTGGGAGCCAAAATACTGTAAAACACGTTTCCATACATATTAGTGAATTCCAGAGGAACGGAGGGTCGGATTTGAATTCTGCCGGCAGCGTTCTATTACTCGTGTCATTTTGCGCAGGAAATGCTTGTTACCAGTTCCTGATAGCGATCCTGGAAGTCAAAATACTGTAAAACACGTTTTCATACATATTAGTGAATTCCAGTGGAACGGAGGCTCGAATTTGAATTCTGCCGGCAGCATTCGATTAGTCCTGTCATTTTACGCAGGAAATGCTTGTTCCCATTTCCTGATAGCGATCCTGGGAGTCAAAATACTGTAAAACACGTTTTCATACATATTAGTGAATTCCAGGGAGCGGAGACTCGGATTTGAATTCTGCCGGCAGCGTTCGATTAGTCGTGTCATTTTACGTCGGAAATGCTTGTTTCCATTTCCTGATAACGATCCTGGGACCCAAAATACTCTCAAACACGTTTTCATACATATTAGTGAATTCCAGAGGAATGGAGGCTCGGATTTGAATTCTGCCGGCAGCATTCGATTAGTCGTGTCATTTTACGCAGGAAATGCTTATTCCCATTTCGTGATAGCGATTCTGGGAGCCAAAATACTGTAAAACACGTTTTCATACATATTAGTGAATTCCGGAGGAACGGAGGCTCGGATTTGAATTCTGCCGGCAGCATTCGATTAGTCGTGTCATTTTACGCAGGAAATGCTTGTTCCCATTTCCCGATAGCGATCCTGGGAGCCAAAATACTGTAAAACACGTTTTCATGGATATTAGTGAATTCGAGAGGAACGGCTGCTCCGATTTGAATTGTGACGGCAGCATTCCACTACTCCTGTCCTTTTACGCAGGAAATGCTTGTTCCCATTTCCCGATAGCGATCCTGGGAGCCAAAATACTGTAAAACACGTTTTCATACATATTAGTGAATTCCAGTGGAACGGAGGCTCGAATTTGAATTCTGCCGGCAGCATTCGATTAGTCGTGTCATTTTACGCAGGAAATGCTTGCCCCCATTTCCTGATAGCGATCCTGGGAGCCAAAATACTGTAAAACACGTTTTCATACATATTAGTGAATTCCAGTGGAACGGAGGCTCGATTTTGAATTCTGCCGGCAGCATTCGATTAGTCGTGTCATTTTACGTCGGAAATGCTTGTTTCCGTTTCCTGATAACGATCCTGGGAGCCAAAATACTCTCAAACACGTTTTCATACATATTAGTGAATTCCAGAGGAATGGAGGCTCGGATTTGAATTCTGCCGGCAGCGTTCTATTACTCGTGTCATTTTGCGCAGGAAATGCTTGTTACCAGTTCCTGATAGCGATCCTGGGAGCCAAAATACTGTAAAACACGTTTTGATGGATATTAGTGAATTCGAGAGGAACGGCGGCTCCGATTTGAATTGTGACGGCAGCATTCCACTACTCCTGTCCTTTTACGCAGGAAATGCTTGTTCCCATTTCCCGATAGCGATCCTGGGAGTCAAAATACTGTAAAACACGTTTTGATACATATTAGTGAATTCCAGAGGAACGGAGGCTCGAATTTGAATTCTGCCGGCAGCATTCGATTAGTCGTGTCATTTTACGCAGGAAATGCTTGCCCCCATTTCCTGATAGCGATCCTGGGAGCCAAAATACTGTAAAACACGTTTTCATGGATATTAGTGAATTCGAGAGGAACGGCGGCTCCGATTTGAATTGTGACGGCAGCATTCCACTACTCCTGTCCTTTTACGCAGGAAATGCTTGTTCCCATTTCCCGATAGCGATCCTGGGAGTCAAAATACTGTAAAACACGTTTTGATACATATTAGTGAATTCCAGAGGAATGGAGGCTCGGATTTGAATTCTGCCGGCAGCATTCGATTAGTCGTGTCATTTTACGCAGGAAATGCTTGCCCCCATTTCCTGATAGCGATCCTGGGAGCCAAAGTACTGTAAAACACGTTTTCATACATATTAGTGAATTCCAGTGGAACGGAGGCTCGAATTTGAATTCTGCCGGCAGCATTCGATTAGTCGTGTCATTTTACGCAGGAAATGCTTGCCCCCATTTCCTGATAGCGATCCTGGGAGCCAAAATACTGTAAAACACGTTTTCATGGATATTAGTGAATTCGAGAGGAACGGCGGCTCCGATTTGAATTGTGACGGCAGCATTCCACTACTCCTGTCCGTTTACGCAGGAAATGCTTGTTCCCATTTCCCGATAGCGATCCTGGGAGTCAAAATACTGTAAAACACGTTTTGATACATATTAGTGAATTCCAGAGGAATGGAGGCTCGGATTTGAATTCTGCCGGCCGCATTCGATTAGTCGTGTCATTTTACGCAGGAAATGCTTGCCCCCATTTCCTGATAGCGATCCTGGGAGCCAAAGTACTGTAAAACACGTTTTCATACATATTAGTAAATTCCAGAGGAACGGAGGCTCCGATTTGAATTCTGCCGGCAGTGTTCGATTAGTCGTGTCATTTTACGCAGGAAATGCTTGTTCCCATTTCCCGATAGCGATCCTGGGAGCCAAAATACTGTAAAACACGTTTTCATACATATTAGTGAATTCCAGTGGAACGGAGGCTCGATTTTGAATTCTGCCGGCAGCATTCGATTAGTCGTGTCATTTTACGTCGGAAATGCTTGTTTCCATTTCCTGATAACGATCCTGGGAGCCAAAATACTCTCAAACACGTTTTCATACATATTAGTGAATTCCAGAGGAATGGAGGCTCGGATTTGAATTCTGCCGGCAGCGTTCTATTACTCGTGTCATTTTGCGCAGGAAATGCTTGTTACCAGTTCCTGATAGCGATCCTGGGAGCCAAAATACTGTAAAACACGTTTTGATGGATATTAGTGAATTCGAGAGGAACGGCGGCTCCGATTTGAATTGTGACGGCAGCATTCCACTACTCCTGCCCTTTTACGCAGGAAATGCTTGTTCCCATTTCCCGATAGCGATCCTGGGAGTCAAAATACTGTAAAACACGTTTTGATACATATTAGTGAATTCCAGAGGAACGGAGGCTCGAATTTGAATTCTGCCGGCAGCATTCGATTAGTCGTGTCATTTTACGCAGGAAATGCTTGCCCCCATTTCCTGATAGCGATCCTGGGAGCCAAAATACTGTAAAACACGTTTTCATGGATATTAGTGAATTCGAGAGGAACGGCGGCTCCGATTTGAATTGTGACGGCAGCATTCCACTACTCCTGTCCTTTTACGCAGGAAATGCTTGTTCCCATTTCCCGATAGCGATCCTGGGAGTCAAAATACTGTAAAACACGTTTTGATACATATTAGTGAATTCCAGAGGAATGGAGGCTCGGATTTGAATTCTGCCGGCAGCATTCGATTAGTCGTGTCATTTTACGCAGGAAATGCTTGCCCCCATTTCCTGATAGCGATCCTGGGAGCCAAAGTACTGTAAAACACGTTTTCATACATATTAGTGAATTCGAGAGGAACGGCGGCTCCGATTTGAATTGTGACGGCAGCATTCCACTACTCCTGTCCTTTTACGCAGGAAATGCTTGTTCCCATTTCCCGATAGCGATCCTGGGAGTCAAAATACTGTAAAACACGTTTTGATACATATTAGTGAATTCCAGAGGAATGGAGGCTCGGATTTGAATTCTGCCGGCAGCATTCGATTAGTCGTGTCATTTTACGCAGGAAATGCTTGCCCCCATTTCCTGATAGCGATCCTGGGAGCCAAAGTACTGTAAAACACGTTTTCATACATATTAGTAAATTCCAGAGGAACGGAGGCTCCGATTTGAATTCTGCCGGCAGTGTTCGATTAGTCGTGTCATTTTACGCAGGAAATGCTTGTTCCCATTTCCCGATAGCGATCCTGGGAGTCAAAATACTGTAAAACACGTTTTGATACATATTAGTGAATTCCAGAGGAATGGAGGCTCGGATTTGAATTCTGCCGGCAGCATTCGATTAGTCGTGTCATTTTACGCAGGAAATGCTTGCCCCCATTTCCTGATAGCGATCCTGGGAGCCAAAGTACTGTAAAACACGTTTTCATACATATTAGTAAATTCCAGAGGAACGGAGGCTCCGATTTGAATTCTGCCGGCAGTGTTCGAGTAGTCGTGTCATTTTACGCAGGAAATGCTTGTTCCCAGTTCCCGATAGCGATCCTGGGAGCCAAAATACTGTAAAACACGTTTTCATACATATTAGTGAATTCCAGTGGAACGGAGGCTCGATTTTGAATTCTGCCGGCAGCATTCGATTAGTCGTGTCATTTTACGTCGGAAATGCTTGTTTCCATTTCCTGATAATGATCCTGGGAGCCAAAATACTCTCACACACGTTTTCATACATATTAGTGAATTCCAGAGGAATGGAGGCTCGGATTTGAATTCTGCCGGCAGCGTTCTATTACTCGTGTCATTTTGCGCAGGAAATGCTTGTTACCAGTTCCTGATAGCGATCCTGGAAGTCAAAATACTGTAAAACACGTTTTTATACATATTAGTGAATTCGAGAGGAACGGCGGCTCCGATTTGAATTATGACGGCAGCATTCCACTACTCCTGTCCTTTTACGCAGGAAATGCTTGTTCCCATTTCCCGATAGCGATCCTGGGAGTCAAAATACTGTAAAACACGTTTTCATACATATTAGTGAATTCCAGAGGAATGGAGGCTCGGATTTGAATTCTGCCGGCAGCGTTCTATTACTCGTGTCATTTTGCGCAGGAAATGCTTGTTACCAGTTCCTGATAGCGATCCTGGGAGCCAAAATACTGTAAAACACGTTTTCATGGATATTAGTGAATTCGAGAGGAACGGCGGCTCCGATTTGAATTGTGACGGCAGCATTCCACTACTCCTGTCCTTTTACGCAGGAAATGCTTATTCCCATTTCGTGATAGCGATCCTGGGAGCCAAAATACTGTAAAACACGTTTTCATACATATTAGTGAATTCCAGTGGAGCGGAGACTCGGATTTGAATTCTGCCGGCAGCATTCGATTAGTCGTGTCATTTTACGCAGGAAATGCTTGCCCCCATTTCCTGATAGCGATCCTGGGAGCCAAAGTACTGTAAAACACGTTTTCATGGATATTAGTGAATTCCAGAGGAACGGAGGCTCCGATTTGAATTCCGCCGGCAGCATTCGATTAGTCCTGTCATTTTACGCAGGAAATGCTTGTTCCCATTTCCTGATAGCGATCCTGGGAGTCAAAATACTGTAAAACACGTTTTCATGGATATTAGTGAATTCGAGAGGAACGGCGGCTCCGATTTGAATTCTGCCGGCAGTGTTCGATTAGTCGTGTCATTTTACGCAGGAAATGCTTGTTCCCATTTCCCGATAGCGATCCTGGGAGCCAAAATACTGTAAAACACGTTTTCATACATATTAGTGAATTCCAGTGGAACGGAGGCTCGATTTTGAATTCTGCCGGCAGCATTCGATTAGTCGTGTCATTTTACGTCGGAAATGCTTGTTTCCATTTCCTGATAACGATCCTGGGAGCCAAAATACTCTCAAACACGTTTTCATACATATTAGTGAATTCCAGAGGAATGGAGGCTCGGATTTGAATTCTGCCGGCAGCGTTCTATTACTCGTGTCATTTTGCGCAGGAAATGCTTGTTACCAGTTCCTGATAGCGATCCTGGGAGCCAAAATACTGTAAAACACGTTTTGATGGATATTAGTGAATTCGAGAGGAACGGCGGCTCCGATTTGAATTGTGACGGCAGCATTCCACTACTCCTGTCCTTTTACGCAGGAAATGCTTGTTCCCATTTCCCGATAGCGATCCTGGGAGTCAAAATACTGTAAAACACGTTTTGATACATATTAGTGAATTCCAGAGGAACGGAGGCTCGAATTTGAATTCTGCCGGCAGCATTCGATTAGTCGTGTCATTTTACGCAGGAAATGCTTGCCCCCATTTCCTGATAGCGATCCTGGGAGCCAAAATACTGTAAAACACGTTTTCATGGATATTAGTGAATTCGAGAGGAACGGCGGCTCCGATTTGAATTGTGACGGCAGCATTCCACTACTCCTGTCCGTTTACGCAGGAAATGCTTGTTCCCATTTCCCGATAGCGATCCTGGGAGTCAAAATACTGTAAAACACGTTTTGATACATATTAGTGAATTCCAGAGGAATGGAGGCTCGGATTTGAATTCTGCCGGCCGCATTCGATTAGTCGTGTCATTTTACGCAGGAAATGCTTGCCCCCATTTCCTGATAGCGATCCTGGGAGCCAAAGTACTGTAAAACACGTTTTCATACATATTAGTAAATTCCAGAGGAACGGAGGCTCCGATTTGAATTCTGCCGGCAGTGTTCGATTAGTCGTGTCATTTTACGCAGGAAATGCTTGTTCCCATTTCCCGATAGCGATCCTGGGAGCCAAAATACTGTAAAACACGTTTTCATACATATTAGTGAATTCCAGTGGAACGGAGGCTCGATTTTGAATTCTGCCGGCAGCATTCGATTAGTCGTGTCATTTTACGTCGGAAATGCTTGTTTCCATTTCCTGATAACGATCCTGGGAGCCAAAATACTCTCAAACACGTTTTCATACATATTAGTGAATTCCAGAGGAATGGAGGCTCGGATTTGAATTCTGCCGGCAGCGTTCTATTACTCGTGTCATTTTGCGCAGGAAATGCTTGTTACCAGTTCCTGATAGCGATCCTGGGAGCCAAAATACTGTAAAACACGTTTTGATGGATATTAGTGAATTCGAGAGGAACGGCGGCTCCGATTTGAATTGTGACGGCAGCATTCCACTACTCCTGCCCTTTTACGCAGGAAATGCTTGTTCCCATTTCCCGATAGCGATCCTGGGAGTCAAAATACTGTAAAACACGTTTTGATACATATTAGTGAATTCCAGAGGAACGGAGGCTCGAATTTGAATTCTGCCGGCAGCATTCGATTAGTCGTGTCATTTTACGCAGGAAATGCTTGCCCCCATTTCCTGATAGCGATCCTGGGAGCCAAAATACTGTAAAACACGTTTTCATGGATATTAGTGAATTCGAGAGGAACGGCGGCTCCGATTTGAATTGTGACGGCAGCATTCCACTACTCCTGTCCTTTTACGCAGGAAATGCTTGTTCCCATTTCCCGATAGCGATCCTGGGAGTCAAAATACTGTAAAACACGTTTTGATACATATTAGTGAATTCCAGAGGAATGGAGGCTCGGATTTGAATTCTGCCGGCAGCATTCGATTAGTCGTGTCATTTTACGCAGGAAATGCTTGCCCCCATTTCCTGATAGCGATCCTGGGAGCCAAAGTACTGTAAAACACGTTTTCATACATATTAGTGAATTCGAGAGGAACGGCGGCTCCGATTTGAATTGTGACGGCAGCATTCCACTACTCCTGTCCTTTTACGCAGGAAATGCTTGTTCCCATTTCCCGATAGCGATCCTGGGAGTCAAAATACTGTAAAACACGTTTTGATACATATTAGTGAATTCCAGAGGAATGGAGGCTCGGATTTGAATTCTGCCGGCAGCATTCGATTAGTCGTGTCATTTTACGCAGGAAATGCTTGCCCCCATTTCCTGATAGCGATCCTGGGAGCCAAAGTACTGTAAAACACGTTTTCATACATATTAGTAAATTCCAGAGGAACGGAGGCTCCGATTTGAATTCTGCCGGCAGTGTTCGATTAGTCGTGTCATTTTACGCAGGAAATGCTTGTTCCCATTTCCCGATAGCGATCCTGGGAGTCAAAATACTGTAAAACACGTTTTGATACATATTAGTGAATTCCAGAGGAATGGAGGCTCGGATTTGAATTCTGCCGGCAGCATTCGATTAGTCGTGTCATTTTACGTAGGAAATGCTTGCCCCCATTTCCTGATAGCGATCCTGGGAGCCAAAGTACTGTAAAACACGTTTTCATACATATTAGTAAATTCCAGAGGAACGGAGGCTCCGATTTGAATTCTGCCGGCAGTGTTCGATTAGTCGTGTCATTTTACGCAGGAAATGCTTGTTCCCAGTTCCCGATAGCGATCCTGGGAGCCAAAATACTGTAAAACACGTTTTCATACATATTAGTGAATTCCAGTGGAACGGAGGCTCGATTTTGAATTCTGCCGGCAGCATTCGATTAGTCGTGTCATTTTACGTCGGAAATGCTTGTTTCCATTTCCTGATAATGATCCTGGGAGCCAAAATACTCTCACACACGTTTTCATACATATTAGTGAATTCCAGAGGAATGGAGGCTCGGATTTGAATTCTGCCGGCAGCGTTCTATTACTCGTGTCATTTTGCGCAGGAAATGCTTGTTACCAGTTCCTGATAGCGATCCTGGAAGTCAAAATACTGTAAAACACGTTTTTATACATATTAGTGAATTCGAGAGGAACGGCGGCTCCGATTTGAATTATGACGGCAGCATTCCACTACTCCTGTCCTTTTACGCAGGAAATGCTTGTTCCCATTTCCCGATAGCGATCCTGGGAGTCAAAATACTGTAAAACACGTTTTCATACATATTAGTGAATTCCAGAGGAATGGAGGCTCGGATTTGAATTCTGCCGGCAGCGTTCTATTACTCGTGTCATTTTGCGCAGGAAATGCTTGTTACCAGTTCCTGATAGCGATCCTGGGAGCCAAAATACTGTAAAACACGTTTTCATGGATATTAGTGAATTCGAGAGGAACGGCGGCTCCGATTTGAATTGTGACGGCAGCATTCCACTACTCCTGTCCTTTTACGCAGGAAATGCTTATTCCCATTTCGTGATAGCGATCCTGGGAGCCAAAATACTGTAAAACACGTTTTCATACATATTAGTGAATTCCAGTGGAGCGGAGACTCGGATTTGAATTCTGCCGGCAGCATTCGATTAGTCGTGTCATTTTACGCAGGAAATGCTTGCCCCCATTTCCTGATAGCGATCCTGGGAGCCAAAGTACTGTAAAACACGTTTTCATGGATATTAGTGAATTCCAGAGGAACGGAGGCTCCGATTTGAATTCCGCCGGCAGCATTCGATTAGTCCTGTCATTTTACGCAGGAAATGCTTGTTCCCATTTCCTGATAGCGATCCTGGGAGTCAAAATACTGTAAAACACGTTTTCATGGATATTAGTGAATTCGAGAGGAACGGCGGCTCCGATTTGAATTCTGCCGGCAGTGTTCGATTAGTCGTGTCATTTTACGCAGGAAATGCTTGTTCCCATTTCCCGATAGCGATCCTGGGAGCCAAAATACTGTAAAACACGTTTTCATACATATTAGTGAATTCCAGTGGAACGGAGGCTCGATTTTGAATTCTGCCGGCAGCATTCGATTAGTCGTGTCATTTTACGTCGGAAATGCTTGTTTCCATTTCCTGATAACGATCCTGGGAGCCAAAATACTCTCAAACACGTTTTCATACATATTAGTGAATTCCAGAGGAACGGAGGCTCGGATTTGAATTCTGCCGGCAGCGTTCTATTACTCGTGTCATTTTGCGCAGGAAATGCTTGTTACCAGTTCCTGATAGCGATCCTGGGAGCCAAAATACTGTAAAACACGTTTTGATGGATATTAGTGAATTCGAGAGGAACGGCGGCTCCGATTTGAATTGTGACGGCAGCATTCCACTACTCCTGTCCTTTTACGCAGGAAATGCTTGTTCCCATTTCCCGATAGCGATCCTGGGAGTCAAAATACTGTAAAACACGTTTTGATACATATTAGTGAATTCCAGAGGAACGGAGGCTCGAATTTGAATTCTGCCGGCAGCATTCGATTAGTCGTGTCATTTTACGCAGGAAATGCTTGCCCCCATTTCCTGATAGCGATCCTGGGAGCCAAAATACTGTAAAACACGTTTTCATGGATATTAGTGAATTCGAGAGGAACGGCGGCTCCGATTTGAATTGTGACGGCAGCATTCCACTACTCCTGTCCTTTTACGCAGGAAATGCTTGTTCCCATTTCCCGATAGCGATCCTGGGAGTCAAAATACTGTAAAACACGTTTTGATACATATTAGTGAATTCCAGAGGAATGGAGGCTCGGATTTGAATTCTGCCGGCAGCATTCGATTAGTCGTGTCATTTTACGCAGGAAATGCTTGCTCCCATTTCCTGATAGCGATCCTGGGAGCCAAAGTACTGTAAAACACGTTTTCATACATATTAGTGAATTCGAGAGGAACGGCGGCTCCGATTTGAATTGTGACGGCAGCATTCCACTACTCCTGTCCTTTTACGCAGGAAATGCTTGTTCCCATTTCCCGATAGCGATCCTGGGAGTCAAAATACTGTAAAACACGTTTTGATACATATTAGTGAATTCCAGAGGAATGGAGGCTCGGATTTGAATTCTGCCGGCAGCATTCGATTAGTCGTGTCATTTTACGCAGGAAATGCTTGCCCCCATTTCCTGATAGCGATCCTGGGAGCCAAAGTACTGTAAAACACGTTTTCATACATATTAGTAAATTCCAGAGGAACGGAGGCTCCGATTTGAATTCTGCCGGCAGTGTTCGATTAGTCGTGTCATTTTACGCAGGAAATGCTTGTTCCCATTTCCCGATAGCGATCCTGGGAGTCAAAATACTGTAAAACACGTTTTGATACATATTAGTGAATTCCAGAGGAATGGAGGCTCGGATTTGAATTCTGCCGGCAGCATTCGATTAGTCGTGTCATTTTACGCAGGAAATGCTTGCCCCCATTTCCTGATAGCGATCCTGGGAGCCAAAGTACTGTAAAACACGTTTTCATACATATTAGTAAATTCCAGAGGAACGGAGGCTCCGATTTGAATTCTGCCGGCAGTGTTCGATTAGTCGTGTCATTTTACGCAGGAAATGCTTGTTCCCAGTTCCCGATAGCGATCCTGGGAGCCAAAATACTGTAAAACACGTTTTCATACATATTAGTGAATTCCAGTGGAACGGAGGCTCGATTTTGAATTCTGCCGGCAGCATTCGATTAGTCGTGTCATTTTACGTCGGAAATGCTTGTTTCCATTTCCTGATAATGATCCTGGGAGCCAAAATACTCTCACACACGTTTTCATACATATTAGTGAATTCCAGAGGAATGGAGGCTCGGATTTGAATTCTGCCGGCAGCGTTCTATTACTCGTGTCATTTTGCGCAGGAAATGCTTGTTACCAGTTCCTGATAGCGATCCTGGAAGTCAAAATACTGTAAAACACGTTTTCATACATATTAGTGAATTCGAGAGGAACGGCGGCTCCGATTTGAATTATGACGGCAGCATTCCACTACTCCTGTCCTTTTACGCAGGAAATGCTTGTTCCCATTTCCCGATAGCGATCCTGGGAGTCAAAATACTGTAAAACACGTTTTCATACATATTAGTGAATTCCAGAGGAATGGAGGCTCGGATTTGAATTCTGCCGGCAGCGTTCTATTACTCGTGTCATTTTGCGCAGGAAATGCTTGTTACCAGTTCCTGATAGCGATCCTGGGAGCCAAAATACTGTAAAACACGTTTTCATGGATATTAGTGAATTCGAGAGGAACGGCGGCTCCGATTTGAATTGTGACGGCAGCATTCCACTACTCCTGTCCTTTTACGCAGGAAATGCTTATTCCCATTTCGTGATAGCGATCCTGGGAGCCAAAATACTGTAAAACACGTTTTCATACATATTAGTGAATTCCAGTGGAGCGGAGACTCGGATTTGAATTCTGCCGGCAGCATTCGATTAGTCGTGTCATTTTACGCAGGAAATGCTTGCCCCCATTTCCTGATAGCGATCCTGGGAGCCAAAGTACTGTAAAACACGTTTTCATACATATTAGTAAATTCCAGAGGAACGGAGGCTCCGATTTGAATTCTGCCGGCAGCATTCGATTAGTCCTGTCATTTTACGCAGGAAATGCTTGTTCCCATTTCCTGATAGCGATCCTGGGAGTCAAAATACTGTAAAACACGTTTTCATTGATATTAGTGAATTCGAGAGGAACGGCGGCTCCGATTTGAATTGTGACGGCAGCATTCCACTACTCCTGTCCTTTTACGCAGGAAATGCTTATTCCCATTTCGTGATAGCGATCCTGGGAGCCAAAATACTGTAAAACACGTTTTCATACATATTAGTGAATTCCAGTGGAGCGGAGACTCGGATTTGAATTCTGCCGGCAGCATTCGATTAGTCGTGTCATTTTACGCAGGAAATGCTTGCCCCCATTTCCTGATAGCGATCCTGGGAGCCAAAGTACTGTAAAACACGTTTTCATACATATTAGTAAATTCCAGAGGAACGGAGGCTCCGATTTGAATTCTGCCGGCCGCATTCGATTAGTCGTGTCATTTTACGCAGGAAATGCTTGCCCCCATTTCCTGATAGCGACCCTGGGAGCCAAAGTACTGTAAAACACGTTTTCATACATATTAGTAAATTCCAGAGGAACGGAGGCTCCGATTTGAATTCTGCCGGCAGTGTTCGATTAGTCGTGTCATTTTACGCAGGAAATGCTTGCCCCCATTTCCTGATAGCGATCCTGGGAGTCAAAATACTGTAAAACACGTTTTCATGGATATTAGTGAATTCGAGAGGAACGGCGGCTCCGATTTGAATTGTGACGGCAGCATTCCACTACTCCTGTCCTTTTACGCAGGAAATGCTTGTTCCCATTTCCCGATAGCGATCCTGGGAGCCAAAATACTGTAAAACACGTTTTCATACATATTAGTGAATTCCAGTGGAACGGAGGCTCGATTTTGAATTCTGCCGGCAGCATTCGATTAGTCGTGTCATTTTACGTCGGAAATGCTTGTTTCCATTTCCTGATAACGATCCTGGGAGCCAAAATACTCTCAAACACGTTTTCATACATATTAGTGAATTCCAGAGGAATGGAGGCTCGGATTTGAATTCTGCCGGCAGCGTTCTATTACTCGTGTCATTTTGCGCAGGAAATGCTTGTTACCAGTTCCTGATAGCGATCCTGGGAGCCAAAATACTGTAAAACACGTTTTGATGGATATTAGTGAATTCGAGAGGAACGGCGGCTCCGATTTGAATTGTGACGGCAGCATTCCACTACTCCTGTCCTTTTACGCAGGAAATGCTTGTTCCCATTTCCCGATAGCGATCCTGGGAGTCAAAATACTGTAAAACACGTTTTGATACATATTAGTGAATTCCAGAGGAACGGAGGCTCGAATTTGAATTCTGCCGGCAGCATTCGATTAGTCGTGTCATTTTACGCAGGAAATGCTTGCCCCCATTTCCTGATAGCGATCCTGGGAGCCAAAATACTGTAAAACACGTTTTGATGGATATTAGTGAATTCGAGAGGAACGGCGGCTCCGATTTGAATTGTGACGGCAGCATTCCACTACTCCTGTCCTTTTACGCAGGAAATGCTTGTTCCCATTTCCCGATAGCGATCCTGGGAGTCAAAATACTGTAAAACACGTTTTCATGGATATTAGTGAATTCGAGAGGAACGGCGGCTCCGATTTGAATTGTGACGGCAGCATTCCACTACTCCTGTCCTTTTACGCAGGAAATGCTTATTCCCATTTCGTGATAGCGATCCTGGGAGCCAAAATACTGTAAAACACGTTTTCATGGATATTAGTGAATTCGAGAGGAACGGCGGCTCCGATTTGAATTGTGACGGCAGCATTCCACTACTCCTGTCCTTTTACGCAGGAAATGCTTATTCCCATTTCGTGATAGCGATCCTGGGAGCCAAAATACTGTAAAACACGTTTTCATACATATTAGTGAATTCCAGTGGAGCGGAGACTCGGATTTGAATTCTGCCGGCAGCATTCGATTAGTCGTGTCATTTTACGCAGGAAATGCTTGCCCCCATTTCCTGATAGCGATCCTGGGAGCCAAAGTACTGTAAAACACGTTTTCATACATATTAGTAAATTCCAGAGGAACGGAGGCTCCGATTTGAATTCTGCCGGCCGCATTCGATTAGTCGTGTCATTTTACGCAGGAAATGCTTGCCCCCATTTCCTGATAGCGATCCTGGGAGCCAAAGTACTGTAAAACACGTTTTCATACATATTAGTAAATTCCAGAGGAACGGAGGCTCCGATTTGAATTCTGCCGGCAGTGTTCGATTAGTCGTGTCATTTTACGCAGGAAATGCTTGCCCCCATTTCCTGATAGCGATCCTGGGAGCCAAAATACTGTAAAACACGTTTTCATGGATATTAGTGAATTCGAGAGGAACGGCGGCTCCGATTTGAATTGTGACGGCAGCATTCCACTACTCCTGTCCTTTTACGCAGGAAATGCTTGTTCCCATTTCCCGATAGCGATCCTGGGAGCCAAAATACTGTAAAACACGTTTTCATACATATTAGTAAATTCCAGAGGAACGTAGGCTCCGATTTGAATTCTGCCGGCAGTGTTCGATTAGTCGTGTCATTTTACGCAGGAAATGCTTGTTCCCATGTCCCGATAGCGATCCTGGGAGCCAAAATACTGTAAAACACGTTTTCATACATATTAGTGAATTCCAGAGGAATGGAGGCTCGGATTTGAATTCTGCCGGCAGCGTTCTATTACTCGTGTCATTTTGCGCAGGAAATGCTTGTTACCAGTTCCTGATAGCGATCCTGGAAGTCAAAATACTGTAAAACACGTTTTTATACATATTAGTGAATTCGAGAGGAACGGCGGCTCCGATTTGAATTATGACGGCAGCATTCCACTACTCCTGTCCTTTTACGCAGGAAATGCTTGTTCCCATTTCCCGATAGCGATCCTGGGAGCCAAAATACTGTAAAACACGTTTTCATACATATTAGTGAATTCCAGTGGAGCGGAGACTCGGATTTGAATTCTGCCGGCAGCATTCGATTAGTCGTGTCATTTTACGCAGGAAATGCTTGCCCCCATTTCCTGATAGCGATCCTGGGAGCCAAAGTACTGTAAAACACGTTTTCATGGATATTAGTGAATTCGAGAGGAACGGCGGCTCCGATTTGAATTGTGACGGCAGCATTCCACTACTCCTGTCCTTTTACGCAGGAAATGCTTGTTCCCATTTCCCGATAGCGATCCTGGGAGTCAAAATACTGTAAAACACGTTTTGATACATATTAGTGAATTCCAGAGGAATGGAGGCTCGGATTTGAATTCTGCCGGCAGCATTCGATTAGTCGTGTCATTTTACGCAGGAAATGCTTGCCCCCATTTCCTGATAGCGATCCTGGGAGCCAAAGTACTGTAAAACACGTTTTCATACATATTAGTAAATTCCAGAGGAACGGAGGCTCCGATTTGAATTCTGCCGGCAGTGTTCGATTAGTCGTGTCATTTTACGCAGAAAATGCTTGTTCCCATTTCCCGATAGCGATCCTGGGAGTCAAAATACTGTAAAACACGTTTTGATACATATTAGTGAATTCCAGAGGAATGGAGGCTCGGATTTGAATTCTGCCGGCAGCATTCGATTAGTCGTGTCATTTTACGCAGGAAATGCTTGCCCCCATTTCCTGATAGCGATCCTGGGAGCCAAAGTACTGTAAAACACGTTTTCATACATATTAGTAAATTCCAGAGGAACGGAGGCTCCGATTTGAATTCTGCCGGCAGTGTTCGATTAGTCGTGTCATTTTACGCAGGAAATGCTTGTTCCCAGTTCCCGATAGCGATCCTGGGAGCCAAAATACTGTAAAACACGTTTTCATACATATTAGTGAATTCCAGTGGAACGGAGGCTCGATTTTGAATTCTGCCGGCAGCATTCGATTAGTCGTGTCATTTTACGTCGGAAATGCTTGTTTCCATTTCCTGATAATGATCCTGGGAGCCAAAATACTCTCACACACGTTTTCATACATATTAGTGAATTCCAGAGGAATGGAGGCTCGGATTTGAATTCTGCCGGCAGCGTTCTATTACTCGTGTCATTTTGCGCAGGAAATGCTTGTTACCAGTTCCTGATAGCGATCCTGGAAGTCAAAATACTGTAAAACACGTTTTTATACATATTAGTGAATTCGAGAGGAACGGCGGCTCCGATTTGAATTATGACGGCAGCATTCCACTACTCCTGTCCTTTTACGCAGGAAATGCTTGTTCCCATTTCCCGATAGCGATCCTGGGAGTCAAAATACTGTAAAACACGTTTTCATACATATTAGTGAATTCCAGAGGAATGGAGGCTCGGATTTGAATTCTGCCGGCAGCGTTCTATTACTCGTGTCATTTTGCGCAGGAAATGCTTGTTACCAGTTCCTGATAGCGATCCTGGGAGCCAAAATACTGTAAAACACGTTTTCATGGATATTAGTGAATTCGAGAGGAACGGCGGCTCCGATTTGAATTGTGACGGCAGCATTCCACTACTCCTGTCCTTTTACGCAGGAAATGCTTATTCCCATTTCGTGATAGCGATCCTGGGAGCCAAAATACTGTAAAACACGTTTTCATACATATTAGTGAATTCCAGTGGAGCGGAGACTCGGATTTGAATTCTGCCGGCAGCATTCGATTAGTCGTGTCATTTTACGCAGGAAATGCTTGCCCCCATTTCCTGATAGCGATCCTGGGAGCCAAAGTACTGTAAAACACGTTTTCATACATATTAGTAAATTCCAGAGGAACGGAGGCTCCGATTTGAATTCTGCCGGCAGCATTCGATTAGTCCTGTCATTTTACGCAGGAAATGCTTGTTCCCATTTCCCGATAGCGATCCTGGGAGTCAAAATACTGTAAAACACGTTTTGATACATATTAGTGAATTCCAGAGGAATGGAGGCTCGGATTTGAATTCTGCCGGCAGCATTCGATTAGTCGTGTCATTTTACGCAGGAAATGCTTGCCCCCATTTCCTGATAGCGATCCTGGGAGCCAAAGTACTGTAAAACACGTTTTCATACATATTAGTAAATTCCAGAGGAACGGAGGCTCCGATTTGAATTCTGCCGGCAGTGTTCGATTAGTCGTGTCATTTTACGCAGGAAATGCTTGTTCCCATTTCCCGATAGCGATCCTGGGAGTCAAAATACTGTAAAACACGTTTTGATACATATTAGTGAATTCCAGAGGAATGGAGGCTCGGATTTGAATTCTGCCGGCAGCATTCGATTAGTCGTGTCATTTTACGCAGGAAATGCTTGCCCCCATTTCCTGATAGCGATCCTGGGAGCCAAAGTACTGTAAAACACGTTTTCATACATATTAGTAAATTCCAGAGGAACGGAGGCTCCGATTTGAATTCTGCCGGCAGTGTTCGATTAGTCGTGTCATTTTACGCAGGAAATGCTTGTTCCCAGTTCCCGATAGCGATCCTGGGAGCCAAAATACTGTAAAACACGTTTTCATACATATTAGTGAATTCCAGTGGAACGGAGGCTCGATTTTGAATTCTGCCGGCAGCATTCGATTAGTCGTGTCATTTTACGTCGGAAATGCTTGTTTCCATTTCCTGATAATGATCCTGGGAGCCAAAATACTCTCACACACGTTTTCATACATATTAGTGAATTCCAGAGGAATGGAGGCTCGGATTTGAATTCTGCCGGCAGCGTTCTATTACTCGTGTCATTTTGCGCAGGAAATGCTTGTTCCCATTTCCCGATAGCGATCCTGGGAGTCAAAATACTGTAAAACACGTTTTCATACATATTAGTGAATTCCAGAGGAATGGAGGCTCGGATTTGAATTCTGCCGGCAGCGTTCTATTACTCGTGTCATTTTGCGCAGGAAATGCTTGTTACCAGTTCCTGATAGCGATCCTGGGAGCCAAAATACTGTAAAACACGTTTTCATGGATATTAGTGAATTCGAGAGGAACGGCGGCTCCGATTTGAATTGTGACGGCAGCATTCCACTACTCCTGTCCTTTTACGCAGGAAATGCTTATTCCCATTTCGTGATAGCGATCCTGGGAGCCAAAATACTGTAAAACACGTTTTCATACATATTAGTGAATTCCAGTGGAGCGGAGACTCGGATTTGAATTCTGCCGGCAGCATTCGATTAGTCGTGTCATTTTACGCAGGAAATGCTTGCCCCCATTTCCTGATAGCGATCCTGGGAGCCAAAGTACTGTAAAACACGTTTTCATACATATTAGTAAATTCCAGAGGAACGGAGGCTCCGATTTGAATTCTGCCGGCAGCATTCGATTAGTCCTGTCATTTTACGCAGGAAATGCTTGTTCCCATTTCCTGATAGCGATCCTGGGAGTCAAAATACTGTAAAACACGTTTTCATGGATATTAGTGATTTCGAGAGGAACGGCGGCTCCGATTTGAATTGTGACGGCAGCATTCCACTACTCCTGTCCTTTTACGCAGGAAATGCTTATTCCCATTTCGTGATAGCGATCCTGGGAGCCAAAATACTGTAAAACACGTTTTCATACATATTAGTGAATTCCAGTGGAGCGGAGACTCGGATTTGAATTCTGCCGGCAGCATTCGATTAGTCGTGTCATTTTACGCAGGAAATGCTTGCCCCCATTTCCTGATAGCGATCCTGGGAGCCAAAGTACTGTAAAACACGTTTTCATACATATTAGTGAATTCCAGGGGAGCGGAGACTCGGATTTGAATTCTGCCGGCAGCGTTCGATTAGTCGTGTCATTTTACGTCGGAAATGCTTGTTTCCATTTCCTGATAACGATTCTGGGAGCCAAAATACTGTAAAACACGTTTTCATACATATTAGTGAATTCCGGAGGAACGGAGGCTCGGATTTGAATTCTGCCGGCAGCATTCGATTAGTCGTGTCATTTTACGCAGGAAATGCTTGTTCCCATTTCCTGATAGCGATCCTGGGAGCCAAAATACTGTAAAACACGTTTTCATGGATATTAGTGAATTCGAGAGGAACGGCGGCTCCGATTTGAATTGTGACGGCAGCATTCCACTACTCCTGTCCTTTTACGCAGGAAATGCTTGTTCCCATTTCCCGATACCGATCCTGGGAGTCAAAATACTGTAAAACACGTTTTGATACATATTAGTGAATTCCAGAGGAATGGAGGCTCGGATTTGAATTCTGCCGGCAGCATTCGATTAGTCGTGTCATTTTACGCAGGAAATGCTTATTCCCATTTCGTGATAGCGATTCTGGGAGCCAAAATACTGTAAAACACGTTTTCATACATATTAGTGAATTCCAGAGGAACGGAGGCTCGGATTTGAATTCTGCCGGCAGCGTTCTATTACTCGTGTCATTTTGCGCAGGAAATGCTTGTTACCAGTTCCTGATAGCGATCCTGGAAGTCAAAATACTGTAAAACACGTTTTCATACATATTAGTGAATTCGAGAGGAACGGCGGCTCCGATTTGAATTGTGACGGCAGCATTCCACTACTCCTGTCCTTTTACGCAGGAAATGCTTGTTCCCATTTCCCGATAGCGATCCTGGGAGCCAAAATACTGTAAAACACGTTTTCATACATATTAGTGAATTCCAGGGGAGCGGAGACTCGGATTTGAATTCTGCCGGCAGCATTCGATTACTCGTGTCATTTTACGTAGGAAATGCTTGTTTCCATTTCCTGATAACGATCCTGGGAGCCAAAATACTGTAAAACACGTTTTCATACATATTAATGAATTCCAGAGGAATGGAGGCTCGGATTTGAATTCTGCCGGCAGCATTCGATTAGTCGTGTCACTTTACGCAGGAAATGCTTATTCCCATTTCGTGATAGCGATTCTGGGAGCCAAAATACTGTAAAACACGTTTTCATACATATTAGTGAATTCCAGAGGAACGGAGGCTCGGATTTGAATTCTGCCGGCAGCGTTCTATTACTCGTGTCATTTTGCGCAGGAAATGCTTGTTACCAGTGCCTGATAGTGATCCTGGAAGTCAAAATACTGTAAAACACGTTTTCATACATATTAGTGAATTCCGGAGGAACGGCGGCTCCGATTTGAATTGTGACGGCAGCATTCCACTACTCCTGCCCTTTTACGCAGGAAATGCTTGTTCCCATTTCCCGATAGCGATCCTGGGAGTCAAAATACTGTAAAACACGTTTTGATACATATTAGTGAATTCCAGAGTAATGGAGGCTCGGATTTGAATTCTGCCGGCAGCATTCTATTAGTCGTGTCATTTTACGTCGGAAATGCTTGTTTCCATTTCCTGATAGCGATCCTGTGAGCCAAAATACTGTAAAACACGTTTTCACACATATTACTAAATTCCAGAGGAACGGATGCTTGGATCTGAATTCTGTCGGCAGCGTTCGATTATTCGTGTCATTTTACGTAGGAAATGCTTGTCTCCATTTCCTGATAGCGATCCTGGGAGCCACAATACTGTAAAATGCGTTTTCAAACATATTACTAATTTCCAGAGGTACGGAGAATCGGATTTGAATTCTGCCGACGCAGTTCGATTACGTGTGTCATTTTACGTAGGAAATACTTGTTCCCATTTCCTGATAGCGATCCTGGAAGTCAAAATACTGTAAAACACGTTTTCATACATATTAGTGAATTCCAGAGGAATGGAGGCTCGGATTTGAATTCTGCCGGCAGCATTCGATTAGTCGTGTCATTTTACGCAGGAAATGCTTATTCCCATTTCGTGATAGCGATTCTGGGAGCCAAAATACTGTAAAACACGTTTTCATACATATTAGTGAATTCCAGAGGAATGGAGGCTCGGATTTGAATTCTGCCGGCAGCATTCGATTAGTCGTGTCACTTTACGCAGGAAATGCTTATTCCCATTTCGTGATAGCGATTCTGGGAGCCAAAATACTGTAAAACACGTTTTGATACATATTAGTGAATTCCAGAGTAATGGAGGCTCGGATTTGAATTCTGCCGGCAGCATTCGATTAGTCGTGTCATTTTGCGCAGGAAATGCTTGTTACCAGTTCCTGATAGCGATCCTGGAAGTCAAAATACTGTAAAACACGTTTTCATACATATTAGTGAATTCCAGAGGAATGGAGGCTCGGATTTGAATTCTGCCGGCAGCATTCGATTAGTCGTGTCATTTTACGCAGGAAATGCTTGCCCCCATTTCCTGATAGCGATCCTGGGAGCCAAAATACTGTAAAACACGTTTTCATGGATATTAGTGAATTCGAGAGGAACGGCGGCTCCGATTTGAATTGTGACGGCAGCATTCCACTACTCCTGTCCTTTTACGCAGGAAATGCTTGTTCCCATTTCCCGATAGCGATCCTGGGAGTCAAAATACTGTAAAACACGTTTTGATACATATTAGTGAATTCCAGAGGAATGGAGGCTTGGATTTGAATTCTGCCGGCAGCATTCGATTAGTCGTGTCATTTTACGCAGGAAATGCTTGCCCCCATTTCCTGGTAGCGATCCTGGGAGCCAAAATACTGTAAAACACGTTTTCATGGATATCAGTGAATTCGAGAGGAACGGCGGCTCCGATTTGAATTGTGCCGGCAGCATTCCACTACTCCTGTCATTTTACGCAGGAAATGCTTGTTCCCATTTCCTGATAGCGATCCTGGAAGTCAAAATACTGTAAAACACGTTTTCATACATATTAGTGAATTCCAGGGGAGCGGAGACTCGGATTTGAATTCTGCCGGCAGCGTTCGATTAGTCGTGTCATTTTACGTCGGAAATGCTTGTTTCCATTTCCTGATAACGATTCTGGGAGCCAAAATACTGTAAAACACGTTTTCATACATATTAGTGAATTCCGGAGGAACGGAGGCTCGGATTTGAATTCTGCCGGCAGCATTCGATTAGTCGTGTCATTTTACGCAGGAAATGCTTGTTCCCATTTCCCGATAGCGATCCTGGGAGCCAAAATACTGTAAAACACGTTTTCATGGATATTAGTGAATTCGAGAGGAACGGCGGCTCCGATTTGAATTGTGACGGCAGCATTCCACTACTCCTGTCCTTTTACGCAGGAAATGCTTGTTCCCATTTCCCGATAGCGATCCTGGGAGCCAAAATACTGTAAAACACGTTTTCATACATATTAGTGAATTCCAGTGGAACGGAGGCTCGAATTTGAATTCTGCCGGCAGCATTCGATTAGTCGTGTCATTTTACGCAGGAAATGCTTGCTCCCATTTCCTGATAGCGATCCTGGGAGCCAAAATACTGTAAAACACGTTTTCATGGATATTAGTGAATTCGAGAGGAACGGCGGCTCCGATTTGAATTGTGACGGCAGCATTCCACTACTCCTGTCCTTTTACGCAGGAAATGCTTGTTCCCATTTCCCGATAGCGATCCTGGGAGCCAAAATACTGTAAAACACGTTTTCATACATATTAGTGAATTCGAGAGGAACGGCGGCTCCGATTTGAATTGTGACGGCAGCATTCCACTACTCCTGTCCTTTTACGCAGGAAATGCTTGTTCCCATTTCCCGATAGCGATCCTGGGAGCCAAAATACTGTAAAACACGTTTTCATACATATTAGTGAATTCCAGGGGAGCGGAGACTCGGATTTGAATTCTGCCGGCAGCATTCGATTACTCGTGTCATTTTACGTAGGAAATGCTTGTTTCCATTTCCTGATAACGATCCTGGGAGCCAAAATACTGTAAAACACGTTTTCATACATATTAATGAATTCCAGAGGAATGGAGGCTCGGATTTGAATTCTGCCGGCAGCATTCGATTAGTCGTGTCACTTTACGCAGGAAATGCTTATTCCCATTTCGTGATAGCGATTCTGGGAGCCAAAATACTGTAAAACACGTTTTCATACATATTAGTGAATTCCAGAGGAACGGAGGCTCGGATTTGAATTCTGCCGGCAGCGTTCTATTACTCGTGTCATTTTGCGCAGGAAATGCTTGTTACCAGTGCCTGATAGTGATCCTGGAAGTCAAAATACTGTAAAACACGTTTTCATACATATTAGTGAATTCCGGAGGAACGGCGGCTCCGATTTGAATTGTGACGGCAGCATTCCACTACTCCTGCCCTTTTACGCAGGAAATGCTTGTTCCCATTTCCCGATAGCGATCCTGGGAGTCAAAATACTGTAAAACACGTTTTCATACATATTAGTGAATTCCAGAGGAACGGAGGCTCGGATTTGAATTCTGCCGGCAGCGTTCTATTACTCGTGTCATTTTGCGCAGGAAATGCTTGTTACCAGTTCCTGATAGCGATCCTGGAAGTCAAAATACTGTAAAACACGTTTTCATACATATTAGTGAATTCCAGAGGAATGGAGGCTCGGATTTGAATTCTGCCGGCAGCATTCGATTAGTCGTGTCATTTTACGCAGGAAATGCTTGTCTCCATTTCCTGATAGCGATCCTGGGAGCCACAATACTGTAAAATGCGTTTTCAAACATATTACTAATTTCCAGAGGTACGGAGAATCGGATTTGAATTCTGCCGACGCAGTTCGATTACGTGTGTCATTTTACGTAGGAAATACTTGTTTCCATTTCCTGATAGCGATCCTGGGAGCCAAAATACTGTAAAACACGTTTTCATGGATATCAGTGAATTCGAGAGGAACGGCGGCTCCGATTTGAATTGTGCCGGCAGCATTCCACTACTCCTGTCATTTTACGCAGGAAATGCTTGTTCCCATTTCCTGATAGCGATCCTGGAAGTCAAAATACTGTAAAACACGTTTTCATACATATTAGTGAATTCCAGAGGAATGGAGGCTCGGATTTGAATTCTGCCGGCAGCATTCGATTAGTCGTGTCATTTTACGCAGGAAATGCTTATTCCCATTTCGTGATAGCGATTCTGGGAGCCAAAATACTGTAAAACACGTTTTCATACATATTAGTGAATTCCAGAGGAACGAAGGCTCGGATTTGAATTCTGCCGGCACCATTCGATTAGTCGTGTCATTTTACGTCGGAAATGCTTGTTTCCATTTCCTGATAACGATCCTGGGAGCCAAAATACTGTAAAACACGTTTTCATACATATTAGTGAATTCCGGAGGAACGGAGGCTCGGATTTGAATTCTGCCGGCAGCATTCGATTAGTCGTGTCATTTTACGCAGGAAATGCTTATTCCCATTTCGTGATAGCGATTCTGGGAGCCAAAATACTGTAAAACACGTTTTCATACATATTAGTGAATTCCAGAGGAATGGAGGCTCGGATTTGAATTCTGCCGGCAGCATTCGATTAGTCGTGTCATTTTACGCAGGAAATGCTTGTCTCCATTTCCTGATAGCGATCCTGGGAGCCACAATACTGTAAAATGCGTTTTCAAACATATTACTAATTTCCAGAGGTACGGAGAATCGGATTTGAATTCTGCCGACGCAGTTCGATTACGTGTGTCATTTTACGTAGGAAATACTTGTTTCCATTTCCTGATAGCGATCCTGGGAGCCAAAATACTGTAAAACACGTTTTCATGGATATCAGTGAATTCGAGAGGAACGGCGGCTCCGATTTGAATTGTGCCGGCAGCATTCCACTACTCCTGTCATTTTACGCAGGAAATGCTTGTTCCCATTTCCTGATAGCGATCCTGGAAGTCAAAATACTGTAAAACACGTTTTCATACATATTAGTGAATTCCAGGGGAGCGGAGACTCGGATTTGAATTCTGCCGGCAGCGTTCGATTAGTCGTGTCATTTTACGTCGGAAATGCTTGTTTCCATTTCCTGATAACGATTCTGGGAGCCAAAATACTGTAAAACACGTTTTCATACATATTAGTGAATTCCGGAGGAACGGAGGCTCGGATTTGAATTCTGCCGGCAGCATTCGATTAGTCGTGTCATTTTACGCAGGAAATGCTTGTTCCCATTTCCCGATAGCGATCCTGGGAGCCAAAATACTGTAAAACACGTTTTCATGGATATTAGTGAATTCGAGAGGAACGGCGGCTCCGATTTGAATTGTGACGGCAGCATTCCACTACTCCTGTCCTTTTACGCAGGAAATGCTTGTTCCCATTTCCCGATAGCGATCCTGGGAGCCAAAATACTGTAAAACACGTTTTCATACATATTAGTGAATTCCAGTGGAACGGAGGCTCGAATTTGAATTCTGCCGGCAGCATTCGATTAGTCGTGTCATTTTACGCAGGAAATGCTTGCTCCCATTTCCTGATAGCGATCCTGGGAGCCAAAATACTGTAAAACACGTTTTCATGGATATTAGTGAATTCGAGAGGAACGGCGGCTCCGATTTGAATTGTGACGGCAGCATTCCACTACTCCTGTCCTTTTACGCAGGAAATGCTTGTTCCCATTTCCCGATAGCGATCCTGGGAGTCAAAATACTGTAAAACACGTTTTGATACATATTAGTGAATTCCAGAGGAATGGAGGCTCGGATTTGAATTCTGCCGGCAGCATTCGATTAGTCGTGTCATTTTACGCAGGAAATGCTTATTCCCATTTCGTGATAGCGATTCTGGGAGCCAAAATACTGTAAAACACGTTTTCATACATATTAGTGAATTCCAGAGGAACGGAGGCTCGGATTTGAATTCTGCCGGCAGCGTTCTATTACTCGTGTCATTTTGCGCAGGAAATGCTTGTTACCAGTGCCTGATAGTGATCCTGGAAGTCAAAATACTGTAAAACACGTTTTCATACATATTAGTGAATTCCGGAGGAACGGCGGCTCCGATTTGAATTGTGACGGCAGCATTCCACTACTCCTGCCCTTTTACGCAGGAAATGCTTGTTCCCATTTCCCGATAGCGATCCTGGGAGCCAAAATACTGTAAAACACGTTTTCATACATATTAGTGAATTCCAGAGGAACGGAGGCTCGGATTTGAATTCTGCCGGCAGCATTCTATTAGTCGTGTCATTTTACGTCGGAAATGCTTGTTTCCATTTCCTGATATCGATCCTGTGAGCCAAAATACTGTAAAACACGTTTTCACACATATTACTAAATTCCAGAGGAACGGATGCTTGGATCTGAATTCTGTCGGCAGCGTTCGATTATTCGTGTCATTTTACGTAGGAAATGCTTGTCTCCATTTCCTGATAGCGATCCTGGGAGCCAGAATACTGTAAAATGCGTTTTCAAACATATTACTAATTTCCAGAGGTACGGAGAATCGGATTTGAATTCTGCCGACGCAGTTCGATTACGTGTGTCATTTTACGTAGGAAATACTTGTTCCCATTTCCTGATAGCGATCCTGGAAGTCAAAATACTGTAAAACACGTTTTCATACATATTAGTGAATTCCAGAGGAATGGAGGCTCGGATTTGAATTCTGCCGGCAGCATTCGATTAGTCGTGTCATTTTACGCAGGAAATGCTTATTCCCATTTCGTGATAGCGATTCTGGGAGCCAAAATACTGTAAAACACGTTTTCATACATATTAGTGAATTCCAGAGGAACGGAGGCTCGGATTTGAATTCTGCCGGCACCATTCGATTAGTCGTGTCATTTTACGTCGGAAATGCTTGTTTCCATTTCCTGATAACGATCCTGGGAGCCAAAATACTCTCAAACACGTTTTCATACATATTAGTGAATTCCAGAGGAATGGAGGCTCGGATTTGAATTCTGCCGGCAGCATTCGATTAGTCGTGTCACTTTACGCAGGAAATGCTTATTCCCATTTCGTGATAGCGATTCTGGGAGCCAAAATACTGTGAAACACGTTTTCATACATATTAGTGAATTCCAGAGGAACGGAGGGTCGGATTTGAATTCTGCCGGCAGCGTTCAATTACTCGTGTCATTTTGCGCAGGAAATGCTTGTTACCAGTTCCTGATAGCGATCCTGGAAGTCAAAATACTGTAAAACACGTTTTCATACATATTAGTGAATTCCAGAGGAATGGAGGCTCGGATTTGAATTCTGCCGGCAGCATTCGATTAGTCGTGTCATTTTACGCAGGAAATGCTTGCCCCCATTTCCTGATAGCGATCCTGGGAGCCAAAATACTGTAAAACACGTTTTCATGGATATTAGTGAATTCGAGAGGAACGGAGGGTCGGATTTGAATTCTGCCGGCAGCGTTCTATTACTCGTGTCATTTTGCGCAGGAAATGCTTGTTACCAGTTCCTGATAGCGATCCTGGAAGTCAAAATACTGTAAAACACGTTTTCATACATATTAGTGAATTCCAGAGGAATGGAGGTTCGGATTTGAATTCTGCCGGCAGCATTCGATTAGTCGTGTCATTTTACGCAGGAAATGCTTATTCCCATTTCGTGATAGCGATTCTGGGAGCCAAAATACTGTAAAACACGTTTTCATACATATTAGTGAATTCCAGAGGAACGGAGGGTCGGATTTGAATTCTGCCGGCAGCGTTCAATTACTCGTGTCATTTTGCGCAGGAAATGCTTGTTACCAGTTCCTGATAGCGATCCTGGAAGTCAAAATACTGTAAAACACGTTTTCATACATATTAGTGAATTCGAGAGGAACGGCGGCTCCGATTTGAATTGTGACGGCAGCATTCCACTACTCCTGTCCTTTTACGCAGGAAATGCTTGTTCCCATTTCCCGATAGCGATCCTGGGAGCCAAAATACTGTAAAACACGTTTTCATACATATTAGTGAATTCCAGGGGAGCGGAGACTCGGATTTGAATTCTGCCGGCAGCATTCGATTACTCGTGTCATTTTACGTAGGAAATGCTTGTTTCCATTTCCTGATAACGATCCTGGGAGCCAAAATACTGTAAAACACGTTTTCATACATATTAATGAATTCCAGAGGAATGGAGGCTCGGATTTGAATTCTGCCGGCAGCATTCGATTAGTCGTGTCACTTTACGCAGGAAATGCTTATTCCCATTTCGTGATAGCGATTCTGGGAGCCAAAATACTGTAAAACACGTTTTCATACATATTAGTGAATTCCAGAGGAACGGAGGCTCGGATTTGAATTCTGCCGGCAGCGTTCTATTACTCGTGTCATTTTGCGCAGGAAATGCTTGTTACCAGTGCCTGATAGTGATCCTGGAAGTCAAAATACTGTAAAACACGTTTTCATACATATTAGTGAATTCCGGAGGAACGGCGGCTCCGATTTGAATTGTGACGGCAGCATTCCACTACTCCTGCCCTTTTACGCAGGAAATGCTTGTTCCCATTTCCCGATAGCGATCCTGGGAGTCAAAATACTGTAAAACACGTTTTGATACATATTAGTGAATTCCAGAGTAATGGAGGCTCGGATTTGAATTCTGCCGGCAGCATTCTATTAGTCGTGTCATTTTACGTCGGAAATGCTTGTTTCCATTTCCTGATAGCGATCCTGTGAGCCAAAATACTGTAAAACACGTTTTCACACATATTACTAAATTCCAGAGGAACGGATGCTTGGATCTGAATTCTGTCGGCAGCGTTCGATTATTCGTGTCATTTTACGTAGGAAATGCTTGTCTCCATTTCCTGATAGCGATCCTGGGAGCCACAATACTGTAAAATGCGTTTTCAAACATATTACTAATTTCCAGAGGTACGGAGAATCGGATTTGAATTCTGCCGACGCAGTTCGATTACGTGTGTCATTTTACGTAGGAAATACTTGTTCCCATTTCCTGATAGCGATCCTGGAAGTCAAAATACTGTAAAACACGTTTTCATACATATTAGTGAATTCCAGAGGAATGGAGGCTCGGATTTGAATTCTGCCGGCAGCATTCGATTAGTCGTGTCATTTTACGCAGGAAATGCTTATTCCCATTTCGTGATAGCGATTCTGGGAGCCAAAATACTGTAAAACACGTTTTCATACATATTAGTGAATTCCAGAGGACCGGAGGCTCGGATTTGAATTCTGCCGGCACCATTCGATTAGTCGTGTCATTTTACGTCGGAAATGCTTGTTTCCATTTCCTGATAACGATCCTGGGAGCCAAAATACTCTCAAACACGTTTTCATACATATTAGTGAATTCCAGAGGAATGGAGGCTCGGATTTGAATTCTGCCGGCAGCATTCGATTAGTCGTGTCACTTTACGCAGGAAATGCTTATTCCCATTTCGTGATAGCGATTCTGGGAGCCAAAATACTGTAAAACACGTTTTCATACATATTAGTGAATTCCAGAGGAACGGAGGGTCGGATTTGAATTCTGCCGGCAGCGTTCAATTACTCGTGTCATTTTGCGCAGGAAATGCTTGTTACCAGTTCCTGATAGCGATCCTGGAAGTCAAAATACTGTAAAACACGTTTTCATACATATTAGTGAATTCCAGAAGAATGGAGGCTCGGATTTGAATTCTGCCGGCAGCATTCGATTAGTCGTGTCATTTTACGCAGGAAATGCTTGCCCCCATTTCCTGATAGCGATCCTGGGAGCCAAAATACTGTAAAACACGTTTTCATGGATATTAGTGAATTCGAGAGGAACGGAGGGTCGGATTTGAATTCTGCCGGCAGCGTTCTATTACTCGTGTCATTTTGCGCAGGAAATGCTTGTTACCAGTTCCTGATAGCGATCCTGGAAGTCAAAATACTGTAAAACACGTTTTCATACATATTAGTGAATTCCAGAGGAATGGAGGCTCGGATTTGAATTCTGCCGGCAGCATTCGATTAGTCGTGTCATTTTACGCAGGAAATGCTTGTCTCCATTTCCTGATAGCGATCCTGGGAGCCACAATACTGTAAAATGCGTTTTCAAACATATTACTAATTTCCAGAGGTACGGAGAATCGGATTTGAATTCTGCCGACGCAGTTCGATTACGTGTGTCATTATACGTAGGAAATACTTGTTTCCATTTCCTGATAGCGATCCTGGGAGCCAAAATACTGTAAAACACGTTTTCATGGATATCAGTGAATTCGAGAGGAACGGCGGCTCCGATTTGAATTGTGACGGCAGCATTCCACTACTCCTGTCCTTTTACGCAGGAAATGCTTGTTCCCATTTCCCGATAGCGATCCTGGGAGTCAAAATACTGTAAAACACGTTTTGATACATATTAGTGAATTCCAGAGTAATGGAGGCTCGGATTTGAATTCTGCCGGCAGCATTCGATTAGTCGTGTCATTTTACGTCGGAAATGCTTGTTTCCATTTCCTGATAACGATCCTGGGAGCCAAAATACTCTCAAACACGTTTTCATACATATTAGTGAATTCCAGAGGAATGGAGGCTCGGATTTGAATTCTGCCGGCAGCATTCCACTACTCCTGTCATTTTACGCAGGAAATGCTTGTTCCCATTTCCTGATAGCGATCCTGGGAGCCAAAATACTGTAAAACACGTTTTCATGGATATCAGTGAATTCGAGAGGAACGGCGGCTCGGATTTGAATTCTGCCGGCAGCGTTCTATTACTCGTGTCATTTTGCGCAGGAAATGCTTGTTACCAGTTCCTGATAGCGATCCTGGAAGTCAAAATACTGTAAAACACGTTTTCATACATATTAGTGAATTCGAGAGGAACGGCGGCTCCGATTTGAATTGTGACGGCAGTATTCCACTACTCCTGTCCTTTTACGCAGGAAATGCTTGTTCCCGTTTCCCGATAGCGATCCTGGGAGTCAAAATACTGTAAAACACGTTTTCATACATATTAGTGAATTCCAGAGGAATGGAGGCTCGGATTTGAATTCTGCCGGCAGCATTCGATTAGTCGTGTCATTTTACGCAGGAAATGCTTGTTCCCATTTCCCGATAGCGATCCTGGGAGCCAAAATACTGTAAAACACGTTTTCATGGATATTAGTGAATTCGAGAGGAACGGCGGCTCCGATTTGAATTGTGACGGCAGCATTCCACTACTCCTGTCCTTTTACGCAGGAAATGCTTATTCCCATTTCGTGATAGCGATCCTGGGAGCCAAAATACTGTAAAACACGTTTTCATACATATTAGTGAATTCCAGTGGAGCGGAGACTCGGATTTGAATTCTGCCGGCAGCATTCGATTAGTCGTGTCATTTTACGTAGGAAATGCTTATTCCCATTTCGTGATAGCGATCCTGGGAGCCAAAATACTGTAAAACACGTTTTCATGGATATTAGTGAATTCGAGAGGAACGGCGGCTCCGATTTGAATTGTGACGGCAGCATTCCACTACTCCTGTCCTTTTACGCAGGAAATGCTTGTTCCCATTTCCCGATAGCGATCCTGGGAGTCAAAATACTGTAAAACACGTTTTGATACATATTAGTGAATTCCAGAGGAATGGAGGCTTGGATTTGAATTCTGCCGGCAGCATTCGATTAGTCGTGTCATTTTACGCAGGAAATGCTTGCCCCCATTTCCTGGTAGCGATCCTGGGAGCCAAAGTACTGTAAAACACGTTTTCATACATATTAGTAAATTCCAGAGGAACGGAGGCTCCGATTTGAATTCTGCCGGCAGTGTTCGATTAGTCGTGTCATTTTACGCTGGAAATGCTTGTTCCCATTTCCCGATAGCTATCCTGGGAGCCAATATACTGTAAAACACGTTTTCATACATATTAGTGAATTCCAGTGGAACGGAGGCTCGAATTAGAATTCTGCCGGCAGCATTCGATTAGTCGTGTCATTTTACGTCGGAAATGCTTGTTTCCATTTCCTGATAACGATTCTGGGAGCCAAAATACTGTAAAACACGTTTTCATACATATTAGTGAATTCGAGAGGAACGGCGGCTCCGATTTGAATTGTGACGGCAGCATTCCACTACTCCTGTCCTTTTACGCAGGAAATGCTTGTTCCCATTTCCCGATAGCGATCCTGGGAGTCAAAATACTGTAAAACACGTTTTGATACATATTAGTGAATTCCAGAGTAATGGAGGCTCGGATTTGAATTCTGCCGGCAGCATTCGATTAGTCGTGTCATTTTACGTCGGAAATGCTTGTTTCCATTTCCTGATAACGATCCTGGGAGCCAAAATACTCTCAAACACGTTTTCATACATATTAGTGAATTCCAGAGGAATGGAGGCTCGGATTTGAATTCTGCCGGCAGCATTCCACTACTCCTGTCATTTTACGCAGGAAATGCTTGTTCCCATTTCCTGATAGCGATCCTGGGAGCCAAAATACTGTAAAACACGTTTTCATGGATATCAGTGAATTCGAGAGGAACGGCGGCTCGGATTTGAATTCTGCCGGCAGCGTTCTATTACTCGTGTCATTTTGCGCAGGAAATGCTTGTTACCAGTTCCTGATAGCGATCCTGGAAGTCAAAATACTGTAAAACACGTTTTCATACATATTAGTGAATTCGAGAGGAACGGCGGCTCCGATTTGAATTGTGACGGCAGTATTCCACTACTCCTGTCCTTTTACGCAGGAAATGCTTGTTCCCGTTTCCCGATAGCGATCCTGGGAGTCAAAATACTGTAAAACACGTTTTCATACATATTAGTGAATTCCAGAGGAATGGAGGCTCGGATTTGAATTCTGCCGGCAGCATTCGATTAGTCGTGTCATTTTACGCAGGAAATGCTTGTTCCCATTTCCCGATAGCGATCCTGGGAGCCAAAATACTGTAAAACACGTTTTCATGGATATTAGTGAATTCGAGAGGAACGGCGGCTCCGATTTGAATGGTGACGGCAGCATTCCACTACTCCTGTCCTTTTACGCAGGAAATGCTTATTCCCATTTCGTGATAGCGATCCTGGGAGCCAAAATACTGTAAAACACGTTTTCATTCATATTAGTGAATTCCAGTGGAGCGGAGACTCGGATTTGAATTCTGCCGGCAGCATTCGATTAGTCGTGTCATTTTACGTAGGAAATGCTTATTCCCATTTCGTGATAGCGATCCTGGGAGCCAAAATACTGTAAAACACGTTTTCATGGATATTAGTGAATTCGAGAGGAACGGCGGCTCCGATTTGAATTGTGACGGCAGCATTCCACTACTCCTGTCCTTTTACGCAGGAAATGCTTATTCCCATTTCGTGATAGCGATTCTGGGAGCCAAAATACTGTAAAACACGTTTTCATACATATTAGTGAATTCCAGAGGAACGGAGGCTCGGATTTGAATTCGGCCGGCAGCGTTCTATTACTCGTGTCATTTTGCGCAGGAAATGCTTGTTACCAGTTCCTGATAGCGATCCTGGAAGTCAAAATACTGTAAAACACGTTTTCATACATATTAGTGAATTCGAGAGGAACGGCGGCTCCGATTTGAATTGTGACAGCAGCATTCGATTAGTCGTGTCATTTTACGCAGGAAATGCTTGTTCCCATTTCCCGATAGCGATCCTGGGAGTCAAAATACTGTAAAACACGTTTTCATACATATTAGTGAATTCCAGAGGAATGGAGGCTCGGATTTGAATTCTGCCGGCAGCATTCGATTAGTCGTGTCATTTTACGCAGGAAATGCTTGTTCCCATTTCCCGATAGCGAACCTGGGAGCCAAAATACTGTAAAACACGTTTTCATACATATTAGTGAATTCCAGTGGAGCGGAGACTCGGATTTGAATTCTGCCGGCAGCATTCGATTAGTCGTGTCATTTTACGTAGGAAATGCTTATTCCCATTTCGTGATAGCGATCCTGGGAGCCAAAATACTGTAAAACACGTTTTCATGGATATTAGTGAATTCGAGAGGAACGGCGGCTCCGATTTGAATTGTGACGGCAGCATTCCACTACTCCTGTCCTTTTACGCAGGAAATGCTTGTTCCCATTTCCCGATAGCGATCCTGGGAGCCAAAATACTCTCAAACACGTTTTCATACATATTAGTGAATTCCAGAGGAATGAAGGCTCGGATTTGAATTCTGCCGGCAGCATTCGATTAGTCGTGTCATTTTACGCAGGAAATGCTTATTCCCATTTCGTGATAGCGATTCTGGGAGCCAAAATACTGTAAAACACGTTTTCATACATATTAGTGAATTCCAGAGGAACGGAGGCTCGGATTTGAATTCTGCCGGCAGCGTTCTATTACTCGTGTCATTTTGCGCAGGAAATGCTTGTTACCAGTTCCTGATAGCGATCCTGGAAGTCAAAATACTGTAAAACACGTTTTCATACATATTAGTGAATTCCAGAGTAATGGAGGCTCGGATTTGAATTCTGCCGGCAGCATTCGATTAGTCGTGTCATTTTACGTAGGAAATGCTTGTTTCCATTTCCTGATAACGATCCTGGGAGCCAAAATACTGTAAAACACGTTTTCATACATATTAGTGAATTCCAGGGGAGCGGAGACTCGGATTTGAATTCTGCCGGCAGCATTCGATTACTCGTGTCATTTTACGCAGGAAATGCTTGTTCCCATTTCCCGATAGCGATCCTGGGAGTCAAAATACTGTAAAACACGTTTTGATACATATTAGTGAATTCCAGAGTAATGGAGGCTCGGATTTGAATTCTGCCGGCAGCATTCGATTAGTCGTGCCATTTTACGTCGGAAATGCTTGTTTCCATTTCCTGATAGCGATCCTGTGAGCCAAAATACTGTAAAACACGTTTTCACACATATTACTAAATTCCAGAGGAACGGATGCTTGGATCTGAATTCTGTCGGCAGCGTTCGATTATTCGTGTCATTTTACGTAGGAAATGCTTGTCTCCATTTCCTGATAGCGATCCTGGGAGCCACAATACTGTAAAATGCGTTTTCAAACATATTACTAATTTCCAGAGGTACGGAGAATCGGATTTGAATTCTGCCGACGCAGTTCGATTACGTGTGTCATTTTACGTAGGAAATACTTGTTTCCATTTCCTGATAGCGATCCTGGGAGCCAAAATACTGTAAAACACGTTTTCATGGATATCAGTGAATTCGAGAGGAACGGCGGCTCCGATTTGAATTGTGACGGCAGCATTCCACTACTCCTGTCCTTTTACGCAGGAAATGCTTGTTCCCATTTCCCGATAGCGATCCTGGGATTCAAAATACTGTAAAACACGTTTTGATACATATTAGTGAATTCCAGAGGAATGGAGGCTCGGATTTGAATTCTGCCGGCAGCATTCGATTAGTCGTGTCATTTTACGCAGGAAATGCTTGCCCCCATTTCCTGATAGCGATCCTGGGAGCCAAAGTACTGTAAAACACGTTTTCATACATATTAGTAAATTCCAGAGGAACGGAGGCTCCGATTTGAATTCTGCCGGCAGTGTTCGATTGGTCGTGTCATTTTACGCAGGAAATGCTTGTTCCCATTTCCCGATAGCGATCCTGGGAGCCAAAATACTGTAAAACACGTTTTCATACATATCAGTGAATTCCAGGGGAGCGGAGACTCGGATTTGAATTCTGCCGGCAGCATTCGATTACTCGTGTCATTTTACGTAGGAAATGCTTGTTTCCATTTCCTGATAACGATCCTGGGAGCCAAAATACTGTAAAACACGTTTTCATACATATTAATGAATTCCAGAGGAATGGAGGCTCGGATTTGAATTCTGCCGGCAGCATTCGATTAGTCGTGTCACTTTACGCAGGAAATGCTTATTCCCATTTCGTGATAGCGATTCTGGGAGCCAAAATACTGTAAAACACGTTTTCATACATATTAGTGAATTCCAGAGGAACGGAGGCTCGGATTTGAATTCTGCCGGCAGCGTTCTATTACTCGTGTCATTTTGCGCAGGAAATGCTTGTTACCAGTGCCTGATAGCGATCCTGGAAGTCAAAATACTGTAAAACACGTTTTCATACATATTAGTGAATTCCGGAGGAACGGCGGCTCCGATTTGAATTGTGACGGCAGCATTCCACTACTCCTGTCCTTTTACGCAGGAAATGCTTGTTCCCATTTCCCGATAGCGATCCTGGGAGTCAAAATACTGTAAAACACGTTTTGATACATATTAGTGAATTCCAGAGGAATGGAGGCTCGGATTTGAATTCTGCCGGCAGCATTCGATTAGTCGTGTCATTTTACGCAGGAAATGCTTGCCCCCATTTCCTGATAGCGATCCTGGGAGCCAAAGTACTGTAAAACACGTTTTCATACATATTAGTAAATTCCAGAGGAACGGAGGCTCCGATTTGAATTCTGCCGGCAGTGTTCGATTAGTCGTGTCATCTTACGTAGGAAATGCTTGTTTCCATTTCCTGATAACGATCCTGGGAGCCAAAATACTGTAAAACACGTTTTCATACATATTAATGAATTCCAGAGGAATGGAGGCTCGGATTTGAATTCTGCCGGCAGCATTCGATTAGTCGTGTCACTTTACGCAGGAAATGCTTATTCCCATTTCGTGATAGCGATTCTGGGAGCCAAAATACTGTAAAACACGTTTTCATACATATTAGTGAATTCCAGAGGAACGGAGGCTCGGATTTGAATTCTGCCGGCAGCGTTCTATTACTCGTGTCATTTTGCGCAGGAAATGCTTGTTACCAGTGCCTGATAGCGATCCTGGAAGTCAAAATACTGTAAAACACGTTTTCATACATATTAGTGAATTCCGGAGGAACGGCGGCTCCGATTTGAATTGTGACGGCAGCATTCCACTACTCCTGCCCTTTTACGCAGGAAATGCTTGTTCCCATTTCCCGATAGCGATCCTGGGAGTCAAAATACTGTAAAACACGTTTTGATACATATTAGTGAATTCCAGAGTAATGGAGGCTCGGATTTGAATTCTGCCGGCAGCATTCTATTAGTCGTGTCATTTTACGTCGGAAATGCTTGTTTCCATTTCCTGATAGCGATCCTGTGAGCCAAAATACTGTAAAACACGTTTTCACACATATTACTAAATTCCAGAGGAACGGATGCTTGGATCTGAATTCTGTCGGCAGCGTTCGATTATTCGTGTCATTCTACGTAGGAAATGCTTGTCTCCATTTCCTGATAGCGATCCTGGGAGCCACAATACTGTAAAATGCGTTTTCAAACATATTACTAATTTCCAGAGGTACGGAGAATCGGATTTGAATTCTGCCGACGCAGTTCGATTACGTGTGTCATTTTACGTAGGAAATACTTGTTTCCATTTCCTGATAGCGATCCTGGGAGCCAAAATACTGTAAAACACGTTTTCATGGATATCAGTGAATTCGAGAGGAACGGCGGCTCCGATTTGAATTGTGCCGGCAGCATTCCACTACTCCTGTCATTTTACGCAGGAAATGCTTGTTCCCATTTCCTGATAGCGATCCTGGAAGTCAAAATACTGTAAAACACGTTTTCATACATATTAGTGAATTCCAGAGGAATGGAGGCTCGGATTTGAATTCTGCCGGCAGCATTCGATTAGTCGTGTCATTTTACGCAGGAAATGCTTATTCCCATTTCGTGATAGCGATTCTGGGAGCCAAAATACTGTAAAACACGTTTTCATACATATTAGTGAATTCCAGAGGAACGGAGGCTCGGATTTGAATTCTGCCGGCACCATTCGATTAGTCGTGTCATTTTACGTCGGAAATGCTTGTTTCCATTTCCTGATAACGATCCTGGGAGCCAAAATACTCTCAAACACGTTTTCATACATATTAGTGAATTCCAGAGGAATGGAGGCTCGGATTTGAATTCTGCCGGCAGCATTCGATTAGTCGTGTCACTTTACGCAGGAAATGCTTATTCCCATTTCGTGATAGCGATTCTGGGAGCTAAAATACTGTAAAACACGTTTTCATACATATTAGTGAATTCCAGAGGAACGGAGGGTCGGATTTGAATTCTGCCGGCAGCGTTCTATTACTCGTGTCATTTTGCGCAGGAAATGCTTGTTACCAGTTCCTGATAGCGATCCTGGAAGTCAAAATACTGTAAAACACGTTTTCATACATATTAGTGAATTCCAGAGGAATGGAGGCTCGGATTTGAATTCTGCCGGCAGCATTCGATTAGTCGTGTCATTTTACGCAGGAAATGCTTGCCCCCATTTCCTGGTAGCGATCCTGGGAGCCACAGTACTGTAAAACACGTTTTCATACATATTAGTAAATTCCAGAGGAACGGAGGCTCCGATTTGAATTCTGCCGGCAGTGTTCGATTAGTCGTGTCATTTTACGCTGGAAATGCTTGTTCCCATTTCCCGATAGCTATCCTGGGAGCCAATATACTGTAAAACACGTTTTCATACATATTAGTGAATTCCAGTGGAACGGAGGCTCGAATTTGAATTCTGCCGGCAGCATTCGATTAGTCGTGTCATTTTACGTCGGAAATGCTTGTTTCCATTTCCTGATAACGATTCTGGGAGCCAAAATACTGTAAAACACGTTTTCATACATATTAGTGAATTCGAGAGGAACGGCGGCTCCGATTTGAATTGTGACGGCAGCATTCCACTACTCCTGTCCTTTTACGCAGGAAATGCTTGTTCCCATTTCCCGATAGCGATCCTGGGAGTCAAAATACTGTAAAACACGTTTTGATACATATTAGTGAATTCCAGAGTAATGGAGGCTCGGATTTGAATTCTGCCGGCAGCATTCGATTAGTCGTGTCATTTTACGTCGGAAATGCTTGTTTCCATTTCCTGATAACGATCCTGGGAGCCAAAATACTCTCAAACACGTTTTCATACATATTAGTGAATTCCAGAGGAATGGAGGCTCGGATTTGAATTCTGCCGGCAGCATTCCACTACTCCTGTCATTTTACGCAGGAAATGCTTGTTCCCATTTCCTGATAGCGATCCTGGGAGCCAAAATACTGTAAAACACGTTTTCATGGATATCAGTGAATTCGAGAGGAACGGCGGCTCGGATTTGAATTCTGCCGGCAGCGTTCTATTACTCGTGTCATTTTGCGCAGGAAATGCTTGTTACCAGTTCCTGATAGCGATCCTGGAAGTCAAAATACTGTAAAACACGTTTTCATACATATTAGTGAATTCGAGAGGAACGGCGGCTCCGATTTGAATTGTGACGGCAGTATTCCACTACTCCTGTCCTTTTACGCAGGAAATGCTTGTTCCCATTTCCCGATAGCGATCCTGGGAGTCAAAATACTGTAAAACACGTTTTCATACATATTAGTGAATTCCAGAGGAATGGAGGCTCGGATTTGAATTCTGCCGGCAGCATTCGATTAGTCGTGTCATTTTACGCAGGAAATGCTTGTTCCCATTTCCCGATAGCGATCCTGGGAGCCAAAATACTGTAAAACACGTTTTCATGGATATTAGTGAATTCGAGAGGAACGGCGGCTCCGATTTGAATTGTGACGGCAGCATTCCACTACTCCTGTCCTTTTACGCAGGAAATGCTTGTTCCCATTTCCCGATAGCGATCCTGGGAGCCAAAATACTGTAAAACACGTTTTCATACATATTAGTGAATTCCAGTGGAACGGAGGCTCGAATTTGAATTCTGCCGGCAGCATTCGATTAGTCGTGTCATTTTACGCAGGAAATGCTTGCTCCCATTTCCTGATAGCGATCCTGGGAGCCAAAATACTGTAAAACACGTTTTCATACATATTAGTGAATTCCAGTGGAGCGGAGACTCGGATTTGAATTCTGCCGGCAGCATTCGATTAGTCGTGTCATTTTACGTAGGAAATGCTTATTCCCATTTCGTGATAGCGATCCTGGGAGCCAAAATACTGTAAAACACGTTTTCATGGATATTAGTGAATTCGAGAGGAACGGCGGCTCCGATTTGAATTGTGACGGCAGCATTCCACTACTCCTGTCCTTTTACGCAGGAAATGCTTATTCCCATTTCGTGATAGCGATTCTGGGGGCCAAAATACTGTAAAACACGTTTTCATACATATTAGTGAATTCCAGAGGAACGGAGGCTCGGATTTGAATTCTGCCGGCACCATTCGATTAGTCGTGTCATTTTACGTCGGAAATGCTTGTTTCCATTTCCTGATAACGATCCTGGGAGCCAAAATACTCTCAAACACGTTTTCATACATATTAGTGAATTCCAGAGGAATGGAGGCTCGGATTTGAATTCTGCCGGCAGCATTCCATTAGTCGTGTCACTTTACGCAGGAAATGCTTATTCCCATTTCGTGATAGCGATTCTGGGAGCCAAAATACTGTAAAACACGTTTTCATACATATTAGTGAATTCCAGAGGAACGGAGGGTCGGATTTGAATTCTGCCGGCAGCGTTCTATTACTCGTGTCATTTTGCGCAGGAAATGCTTGTTACCAGTTCCTGATAGCGATCCTGGAAGTCAAAATACTGTAAAACACGTTTTCATACATATTAGTGAATTCCAGAGGAATGGAGGCTCGGATTTGAATTCTGCCGGCAGCATTCGATTAGTCGTGTCATTTTACGCAGGAAATGCTTGCCCCCATTTCCTGGTAGCGATCCTGGGAGCCAAAGTACTGTAAAACACGTTTTCATACATATTAGTAAATTCCAGAGGAACGGAGGCTCCGATTTGAATTCTGCCGGCAGTGTTCGATTAGTCGTGTCATTTTACGCAGGAAATGCTTATTCCCATTGCGTGATAGCGATCCTGGGAGCCAAAATACTGTAAAATGCGTTTTCAAACATATTACTAATTTCCAGAGGTACGGAGAATCGGATTTGAATTCTGCCGACGCAGTTCGATTACGTGTGTCATTTTACGTAGGAAATACTTGTTTCCATTTCCTGATAGCGATCCTGGGAGCCAAAATACTGTAAAACACGTTTTCATGGATATCAGTGAATTCGAGAGGAACGGCGGCTCCGATTTGAATTGTGCCGGCAGCATTCCACTACTCCTGTCATTTTACGCAGGAAATGCTTGTTCCCATTTCCTGATAGCGATCCTGGAAGTCAAAATACTGTAAAACACGTTTTCATACATATTAGTGAATTCCAGAGTAATGGAGGCTCGGATTTGAATTCTGCCGGCAGCATTCGATTAGTCGTGTCATTTTACGTCGGAAATGCTTGTTTCCATTTCCTGATAACGATCCTGGGAGCCAAAATACTCTCAAACACGTTTTCATACATATTAGTGAATTCCAGAGGAATGGAGGCTCGGATTTGAATTCTGCCGGCAGCATTCCACTACTCCTGTCATTTTACGCAGGAAATGCTTGTTCCCATTTCCTGATAGCGATCCTGGGAGCCAAAATACTGTAAAACACGTTTTCATGGATATCAGTGAATTCGAGAGGAACGGCGGCTCGGATTTGAATTCTGCCGGCAGCGTTCTATTACTCGTGTCATTTTGCGCAGGAAATGCTTGTTACCAGTTCCTGATAGCGATCCTGGAAGTCAAAATACTGTAAAACACGTTTTCATACATATTAGTGAATTCGAGAGGAACGGCGGCTCCGATTTGAATTGTGACGGCAGTATTCCACTACTCCTGTCCTTTTACGCAGGAAATGCTTGTTCCCATTTCCCGATAGCGATCCTGGGAGTCAAAATACTGTAAAACACGTTTTCATACATATTAGTGAATTCCAGAGGAATGGAGGCTCGGATTTGAATTCTGCCGGCAGCATTCGATTAGTCGTGTCATTTTACGCAGGAAATGCTTGTTCCCATTTCCCGATAGCGATCCTGGGAGCCAAAATACTGTAAAACACGTTTTCATGGATATTAGTGAATTCGAGAGGAACGGCGGCTCCGATTTGAATTGTGACGGCAGCATTCCACTACTCCTGTCCTTTTACGCATGAAATGCTTATTCCCATTTCGTGATAGCGATCCTGGGAGCCAAAATACTGTAAAACACGTTTTCATACATATTAGTGAATTCCAGTGGAGCGGAGACTCGGATTTGAATTCTGCCGGCAGCATTCGATTAGTCGTGTCATTTTACGTAGGAAATGCTTATTCCCATTTCGTGATAGCGATCCTGGGAGCCAAAATACTGTAAAACACGTTTTCATGGATATTAGTGAATTCGAGAGGAACGGCGGCTCCGATTTGAATTGTGACGGCAGCATTCCACTACTCCTGTCCTTTTACGCAGGAAATGCTTATTCCCATTTCGTGATAGCGATCCTGGGAGCCAAAATACTGTAAAATGCGTTTTCAAACATATTACTAATTTCCAGAGGTACGGAGAATCGGATTTGAATTCTGCCGACGCAGTTCGATTACGTGTGTCATTTTACGTAGGAAATACTTGTTTCCATTTCCTGATAGCGATCCTGGGAGCCAAAATACTGTAAAACACGTTTTCATGGATATCAGTGAATTCGAGAGGAACGGCGGCTCCGATTTGAATTGTGCCGGCAGCATTCCACTACTCCTGTCATTTTACGCAGGAAATGCTTGTTCCCATTTCCTGATAGCGATCCTGGAAGTCAAAATACTGTAAAACACGTTTTCATACATATTAGTGAATTCCAGAGGAATGGAGGCTCGGATTTGAATTCTGCCGGCAGCATTCGATTAGTCGTGTCATTTTACGCAGGAAATGCTTATTCCCATTTCGTGATAGCGATTCTGGGAGCCAAAATACTGTAAAACACGTTTTCATACATATTAGTGAATTCCAGAGGAACGGAGGCTCGGATTTGAATTCTGCCGGCACCATTCGATTAGTCGTGTCATTTTACGTCGGAAATGCTTGTTTCCATTTCCTGATAACGATCCTGGGACCCAAAATACTCTCAAACACGTTTTCATACATATTAGTGAATTCCAGAGGAATGGAGGCTCGGATTTGAATTCTGCCGGCAGCATTCGATTAGTCGTGTCACTTTACGCAGGAAATGCTTATTCCCATTTCGTGATAGCGATTCTGGGAGCCAAAATACTGTAAAACACGTTTTGATACATATTAGTGAATTCCAGAGTAATGGAGGCTCGGATTTGAATTCTGCCGGCAGCATTCGATTAGTCGTGTCATTTTGCGCAGGAAATGCTTGTTACCAGTTCCTGATAGCGATCCTGGAAGTCAAAATACTGTAAAACACGTTTTCATACATATTAGTGAATTCCAGAGGAATGGAGGCTCGGATTTGAATTCTGCCGGCAGCATTCGATTAGTCGTGTCATTTTACGCAGGAAATGCTTGCCCCCATTTCCTGATAGCGATCCTGGGAGCCAAAATACTGTAAAACACGTTTTCATGGATATTAGTGAATTCGAGAGGAACGGCGGCTCCGATTTGAATTGTGACGGCAGCATTCCACTACTCCTGTCCTTTTACGCAGGAAATGCTTGTTCCTATTTCCCGATAGCGATCCTGGGAGTCAAAATACTGTAAAACACGTTTTGATACATATTAGTGAATTCCAGAGGAATGGAGGCTTGGATTTGAATTCTGCCGGCAGCATTCGATTAGTCGTGTCATTTTACGCAGGAAATGCTTGCCCCCATTTCCTGGTAGCGATCCTGGGAGCCAAAGTACTGTAAAACACGTTTTCATACATATTAGTAAATTCCAGAGGAACGGAGGCTCCGATTTGAATTCTGCCGGCAGTGTTCGATTAGTCGTGTCATTTTACGCTGGAAATGCTTGTTCCCATTTCCCGATAGCTATCCTGGGAGCCAATATACTGTAAAACACGTTTTCATACATATTAGTGAATTCCAGTGGAACGGAGGCTCGAATTTGAATTCTGCCGGCAGCATTCGATTAGTCGTGTCATTTTACGTCGGAAATGCTTGTTTCCATTTCCTGATAACGATTCTGGGAGCCAAAATACTGTAAAACACGTTTTCATACATATTAGTGAATTCGAGAGGAACGGCGGCTCCGATTTGAATTGTGACGGCAGCATTCCACTACTCCTGTCCTTTTACGCAGGAAATGCTTGTTCCCATTTCCCGATAGCGATCCTGGGAGTCAAAATACTGTAAAACACGTTTTGATACATATTAGTGAATTCCAGAGTAATGGAGGCTCGGATTTGAATTCTGCCGGCAGCATTCGATTAGTCGTGTCATTTTACGTCGGAAATGCTTGTTTCCATTTCCTGATAACGATCCTGGGAGCCAAAATACTCTCAAACACGTTTTCATACATATTAGTGAATTCCAGAGGAATGGAGGCTCGGATTTGAATTCTGCCGGCAGCATTCCACTACTCCTGTCATTTTACGCAGGAAATGCTTGTTCCCATTTCCTGATAGCGATCCTGGGAGCCAAAATACTGTAAAACACGTTTTCATGGATATCAGTGAATTCGAGAGGAACGGCGGCTCGGATTTGAATTCTGCCGGCAGTATTCCACTACTCCTGTCCTTTTACGCAGGAAATGCTTGTTCCCATTTCCCGATAGCGATCCTGGGAGTCAAAATACTGTAAAACACGTTTTCATACATATTAGTGAATTCCAGAGGAATGGAGGCTCGGATTTGAATTCTGCCGGCAGCATTCGATTAGTCGTGTCATTTTACGCAGGAAATGCTTGTTCCCATTTCCCGATAGCGATCCTGGGAGCCAAAATACTGTAAAACACGTTTTCATGGATATTAGTGAATTCGAGAGGAACGGCGGCTCCGATTTGAATTGTGACGGCAGCATTCCACTACTCCTGTCCTTTTACGCAGGAAATGCTTATTCCCATTTCGTGATAGCGATCCTGGGAGCCAAAATACTGTAAAACACGTTTTCATACATATTAGTGAATTCCAGTGGAGCGGAGACTCGGATTTGAATTCTGCCGGCAGCATTCGATTAGTCGTGTCATTTTACGTAGGAAATGCTTATTCCCATTTCGTGATAGCGATCCTGGGAGCCAAAATACTGTAAAACACGTTTTCATGGATATTAGTGAATTCGAGAGGAACGGCGGCTCCGATTTGAATTGTGACGGCAGCATTCCACTACTCCTGTCCTTTTACGCAGGAAATGCTTATTCCCATTTCGTGATAGCGATTCTGGGAGCCAAAATACTGTAAAACACGTTTTCATACATATTAGTGAATTCCAGAGGAACGGAGGCTCGGATTTGAATTCTGCCGGCACCATTCGATTAGTCGTGTCATTTTACGTCGGAAATGCTTGTTTCCATTTCCTGATAACGATCCTGGGAGCCAAAATACTCTCAAACACGTTTTCATACATATTAGTGAATTCCAGAGGAATGGAGGCTCGGATTTGAATTCTGCCGGCAGCATTCGATTAGTCGTGTCACTTTACGCAGGAAATGCTTATTCCCATTTCGTGATAGCGATTCTGGGAGCCAAAATACTGTAAAACACGTTTTCATACATATTAGTGAATTCCAGAGGAACGGAGGGTCGGATTTGAATTCTGCCGGCAGCGTTCTATTACTCGTGTCATTTTGCGCAGGAAATGCTTGTTACCAGTTCCTGATAGCGATCCTGGAAGTCAAAATACTGTAAAACACGTTTTCATACATATTAGTGAATTCCAGAGGAATGGAGGCTCGGATTTGAATTCTGCCGGCAGCATTCGATTAGTCGTGTCATTTTACGCAGGAAATGCTTGCCCCCATTTCCTGGTAGCGATCCTGGGAGCCAAAGTACTGTAAAACACGTTTTCATACATATTAGTAAATTCCAGAGGAACGGAGGCTCCGATTTGAATTCTGCCGGCAGTGTTCGATTAGTCGTGTCATTTTACGCAGGAAATGCTTATTCCCATTGCGTGATAGCGATCCTGGGAGCCAAAATACTGTAAAATGCGTTTTCAAACATATTACTAATTTCCAGAGGTACGGAGAATCGGATTTGAATTCTGCCGACGCAGTTCGATTACGTGTGTCATTTTACGTAGGAAATACTTGTTTCCATTTCCTGATAGCGATCCTGGGAGCCAAAATACTGTAAAACACGTTTTCATGGATATCAGTGAATTCGAGAGGAACGGCGGCTCCGATTTGAATTGTGCCGGCAGCATTCCACTACTCCTGTCATTTTACGCAGGAAATGCTTGTTCCCATTTCCTGATAGCGATCCTGGAAGTCAAAATACTGTAAAACACGTTTTCATACATATTAGTCAATTCCAGAGGAATGGAGGCTCGGATTTGAATTCTGCCGGCAGCATTCGATTAGTCGTGTCATTTTACGCAGGAAATGCTTATTCCCATTTCGTGATAGCGATTCTGGGAGCCAAAATACTGTAAAACACGTTTTCATACATATTAGTGAATTCCAGAGGAACGGAGGCTCGGATTTGAATTCTGCCGGCACCATTCGATTAGTCGTGTCATTTTACGTCGGAAATGCTTGTTTCCATTTCCTGATAACGATCCTGGGAGCCAAAATACTCTCAAACACGTTTTCATACATATTAGTGAATTCCAGAGGAATGGAGGCTCGGATTTGAATTCTGCCGGCAGCATTCGATTAGTCGTGTCACTTTACGCAGGAAATGCTTATTCCCATTTCCTGGTAGCGATCCTGGGAGCCAAAGTACTGTAAAACACGTTTTCATACATATTAGTGAATTCCAGTGGAACGGAGGCTCGAATTTGAATTCTGCCGGCAGCATTCGATTAGTCGTGTCATTTTACGTCGGAAATGCTTGTTTCCATTTCCTGATAACGATTCTGGGAGCCAAAATACTGTAAAACACGTTTTCATACATATTAGTGAATTCGAGAGGAACGGCGGCTCCGATTTGAATTGTGACGGCAGCATTCCACTACTCCTGTCCTTTTACGCAGGAAATGCTTATTCCCATTTCGTGATAGCGATCCTGGGAGCCAAAATACTGTAAAACACGTTTTCATACATATTAGTGAATTCCAGAGGAATGGAGGCTCGGATTTGAATTCTGCCGGCAGCATTCGATTAGTCGTGTCACTTTACGCAGGAAATGCTTATTCCCATTTCCTGGTAGCGATCCTGGGAGCCAAAGTACTGTAAAACACGTTTTCATACATATTAGTGAATTCCAGTGGAACGGAGGCTCGAATTTGAATTCTGCCGGCAGCATTCGATTAGTCGTGTCATTTTACGCAGGAAATGCTTGTTCCCATTTCCTGATAACGATTCTGGGAGCCAAAATACTGTAAAACACGTTTTCATACATATTAGTGAATTCGAGAGGAACGGCGGCTCCGATTTGAATTGTGACGGCAGCATTCCACTACTCCTGTCCTTTTACGCAGGAAATGCTTGTTCCCATTTCCCGATAGCGATCCTGGGAGTCAAAATACTGTAAAACACGTTTTGATACATATTAGTGAATTCCAGAGTAATGGAGGCTCGGATTTGAATTCTGCCGGCAGCATTCGATTAGTCGTGTCATTTTACGTCGGAAATGCTTGTTTCCATTTCCTGATAACGATCCTGGGAGCCAAAATACTCTCAAACACGTTTTCATACATATTAGTGAATTCCAGAGGAATGGAGGCTCGGATTTGAATTCTGCCGGCAGCATTCCACTACTCCTGTCATTTTACGCAGGAAATGCTTGTTCCCATTTCCTGATAGCGATCCTGGGAGCCAAAATACTGTAAAACACGTTTTCATACATATTAGTGAATTCGAGAGGAACGGCGGCTCCGATTTGAATTGTGACGGCAGTATTCCACTACTCCTGTCCTTTTACGCAGGAAATGCTTGTTCCCATTTCCCGATAGCGATCCTGGGAGTCAAAATACTGTAAAACACGTTTTCATACATATTAGTGAATTCCAGAGGAATGGAGGCTCGGATTTAAATTCTGCCGGCAGCATTCGATTAGTCGTGTCATTTTACGCAGGAAATGCTTGTTCCCATTTCCCGATAGCGATCCTGGGAGCCAAAATACTGTAAAACACGTTTTCATGGATATTAGTGAATTCGAGAGGAACGGCGGCTCCGATTTGAATTGTGACGGCAGCATTCGATTAGTCGTGTCATTTTACGCAGGAAATGCTTATTCCCATTTCGTGATAGCGATTCTGGGAGCCAAAATACTGTAAAACACGTTTTCATACATATTAGTGAATTCCAGAGGAACGGAGGCTCGGATTTGAATTCTGCCGGCAGCGTTCTATTACTCGTGTCATTTTGCGCAGGAAATGCTTGTTACCAGTTCCTGATAGCGATCCTGGAAGTCAAAATACTGTAAAACACGTTTTCATACATATTAGTGAATTCGAGAGGAACGGCGGCTCCGATTTGAATTGTGACGGCAGCATTCCACTACTCCTGTCCTTTTACGCAGGAAATGCTTGTTCCCATTTCCCGATAGCGATCCTGGGAGCCAAAATACTGTAAAACACGTTTTCATACATATTAGTGAATTCCAGGGGAGCGGAGACTCGGATTTGAATTCTGCCGGCAGCATTCGATTACTCGTGTCATTTTACGTAGGAAATGCTTGTTTCCATTTCCTGATAACGATCCTGGGAGCCAAAATACTGTAAAACACGTTTTCATACATATTAATGAATTCCAGAGGAATGGAGGCTCGGATTTGAATTCTGCCGGCAGCATTCGATTAGTCGTGTCACTTTACGCAGGAAATGCTTATTCCCATTTCGTGATAGCGATTCTGGGAGCCAAAATACTGTAAAACACGTTTTCATACATATTAGTGAATTCCAGAGGAACGGAGGCTCGGATTTGAATTCTGCCGGGAGCGTTCTATTACTCGTGTCATTTTGCGCAGGAAATGCTTGTTACCAGTGCCTGATAGTGATCCTGGAAGTCAAAATACTGTAAAACACGTTTTCATACATATTAGTGAATTCCAGAGGAACGGAGGCTCGGATTTGAATTCTGCCGGCACCATTCGATTAGTCGTGTCATTTTACGTCGGAAATGCTTGTTTCCATTTCCTGATAACGATCCTGGGAGCCAAAATACTCTCAAACACGTTTTCATACATCTTAGTGAATTCCAGAGGAATGGAGGCTCGGATTTGAATTCTGCCGGCAGCATTTGATTAGTCGTGTCATTTTACGCAGGAAATGCTTATTCCCATTTCGTGATAGCGATTCTGGGAGCCAAAATACTGTAAAACACGTTTTCATACATATTAGTGAATTCCAGAGGAACGGAGGCTCGGATTTGAATTCTGCCGGCACCATTCGATTAGTCGTGTCATTTTACGTCGGAAATGCTTGTTTCCATTTCCTGATAACGATCCTGGGAGCCAAAATACTCTCAAACACGTTTTCATACATATTAGTGAATTCCAGAGGAATGGAGGCTCGGATTTGAATTCTGCCGGCAGCATTCGATTAGTCGTGTCACTTTACGCAGGAAATGCTTATTCCCATGTCGTGATAGCGATTCTGGGAGCCAAAATACTGTAAAACACGTTTTCATACATATTAGTGAATTCCAGAGGAACGGAGGCTCGGATTTGAATTCTGCCGGCAGCGTTCTATTACTCGTGTCATTTTGCGCAGGAAATGCTTGTTACCAGTGCCTGATAGTGATCCTGGAAGTCAAAATACTGTAAAACACGTTTTCATACATATTAGTGAATTCCAGAGGAACGGAGGCTCGGATTTGAATTCTGCCGGCACCATTCGATTAGTCGTGTCATTTTACGTCGGAAATGCTTGTTTCCATTTCCTGATAACGATCCTGGGAGCCAAAATACTCTCAAACACGTTTTCATACATCTTAGTGAATTCCAGAGGAATGGAGGCTCGGATTTGAATTCTGCCGGCAGCATTTGATTAGTCGTGTCATTTTACGCAGGAAATGCTTATTCCCATTTCGTGATAGCGATTCTGGGAGCCAAAATACTGTAAAACACGTTTTCATACATATTAGTGAATTCCAGAGGAACGGAGGCTCGGATTTGAATTCTGCCGGCACCATTCGATTAGTCGTGTCATTTTACGTCGGAAATGCTCGTTTCCATTTCCTGATAACGATCCTGGGAGCCAAAATACTCTCAAACACGTTTTCATACATATTAGTGAATTCCAGAGGAATGGAGGCTCGGATTTGAATTCTGTCGGCAGCATTCGATTAGTCGTGTCACTTTACGCAGGAAATGCTTATTCCCATTTCGTGATAGCGATTCTGGGAGCCAAAATACTGTAAAACACGTTTTCATACATATTAGTGAATTCCAGAGGAACGGAGGGTCGGATTTGAATTCTGCCGGCAGCGTTCTATTACTCGTGTCATTTTGCGCAGGAAATGCTTGTTACTAGTTCCTGATAGCGATCCTGGAAGTCAAAATACTGTAAAACACGTTTTCATACATATTAGTGAATTCCAGAGGAATGGAGGCTCGGATTTGAATTCTGCCGGCAGCATTCGATTAGCCGTGTCATTTTACGCAGGAAATGCTTGCCCCCATTTCCTGATAGCGATCCTGGGAGCCAAAATACTGTAAAACACGTTTTCATGGATATTAGTGAATTCGAGAGGAACGGAGGGTCGGATTTGAATTCTGCCGGCAGCGTTCTATTACTCGTGTCATTTTGCGCAGGAAATGCTTGTTACCAGTTCCTGATAGCGATCCTGGAAGTCAAAATACTGTAAAACACGTTTTCATACATATTAGTGAATTCCAGAGGAATGGAGGCTCGGATTTGAATTGTGACGGCAGCATTCCACTACTCCTGTCCTTTTACGCAGGAAATGCTTGTTCCCATTTCCCGATAGCGATCCTGGGAGCCAAAATACTGTAAAACACGTTTTCATACATATTAGTGAATTCCAGTGGAACGGAGGCTCGAATTTGAATTCTGCCGGCAGCATTCGATTAGTCGTGTCATTTTACGCAGGAAATGCTTGCTCCCATTTCCTGATAGCGATCCTGGGAGCCAAAATACTGTAAAACACGTTTTCATGGATATTAGTGAATTCGAGAGGAACGGCGGCTCCGATTTGAATTGTGACGGCAGCATTCCACTACTCCTGTCATTTTACGCAGGAAATGCTTGTTCCCATTTCCTGATAGCGATCCTGGGAGCCAAAATACTGTAAAACACGTTTTCATGGATATCAGTGAATTCGAGAGGAACGGCGGCTCCGATTTGAATTGTGCCGGCAGCATTCCACTACTCCTGTCATTTTACGCAGAAAATGCTTGTTCCCATTTCCTGATAGCGATCCTGGGAGTCAAAATACTGTAAAACACGTTTTCATACATATTAGTGAATTCCAGAGGAACGGAGGCTCGGATTTGAATTCTGCCGGCAGCATTCGATTAGTCGTGTCATTTTACGCAGGAAATGCTTGTTCCCATTTCCCGATAGCGATCCTGGGAGTCAAAATACTGTAAAACACGTTTTCATACATATTAGTGAATTCCAGAGGAATGGAGGCTCGGATTTGAATTCTGCCGGCAGCATTCGATTAGTCGTGTCATTTTACGCAGGAAATGCTTGTTCCCATTTCCCGATAGCGAACCTGGGAGCCAAAATACTGTAAAACACGTTTTCATACATATTAGTGAATTCCAGTGGAGCGGAGACTCGGATTTGAATTCTGCCGGCAGCATTCGATTAGTCGTGTCATTTTACGTAGGAAATGCTTATTCCCATTTCGTGATAGCGATCCTGGGAGCCAAAATACTGTAAAACACGTTTTCATGGATATTAGTGAATTCGAGAGGAACGGCGGCTCCGATTTGAATTGTGACGGCAGCATTCCACTACTCCTGTCCTTTTACGCAGGAAATGCTTGTTCCCATTTCCCGATAGCGATCCTGGGAGCCAAAATACTCTCAAACACGTTTTCATACATATTAGTGAATTCCAGAGGAATGAAGGCTCGGATTTGAATTCTGCCGGCAGCATTCGATTAGTCGTGTCATTTTACGCAGGAAATGCTTATTCCCATTTCGTGATAGCGATTCTGGGAGCCAAAATACTGTAAAACACGTTTTCATACATATTAGTGAATTCCAGAGGAACGGAGGCTCGGATTTGAATTCTGCCGGCAGCGTTCTATTACTCGTGTCATTTTGCGCAGGAAATGCTTGTTACCAGTTCCTGATAGCGATCCTGGAAGTCAAAATACTGTAAAACACGTTTTCATACATATTAGTGAATTCCAGAGTAATGGAGGCTCGGATTTGAATTCTGCCGGCAGCATTCGATTAGTCGTGTCATTTTACGTAGGAAATGCTTGTTTCCATTTCCTGATAACGATCCTGGGAGCCAAAATACTGTAAAACACGTTTTCATACATATTAGTGAATTCCAGGGGAGCGGAGACTCGGATTTGAATTCTGCCGGCAGCATTCGATTACTCGTGTCATTTTACGCAGGAAATGCTTGTTCCCATTTCCCGATAGCGATCCTGGGAGTCAAAATACTGTAAAACACGTTTTGATACATATTAGTGAATTCCAGAGTAATGGAGGCTCGGATTTGAATTCTGCCGGCAGCATTCGATTAGTCGTGTCATTTTACGTCGGAAATGCTTGTTTCCATTTCCTGATAGCGATCCTGTGAGCCAAAATACTGTAAAACACGTTTTCACACATATTACTAAATTCCAGAGGAACGGATGCTTGGATCTGAATTCTGTCGGCAGCGTTCGATTATTCGTGTCATTTTACGTAGGAAATGCTTGTCTCCATTTCCTGATAGCGATCCTGGGAGCCACAATACTGTAAAATGCGTTTTCAAACATATTACTAATTTCCAGAGGTACGGAGAATCGGATTTGAATTCTGCCGACGCAGTTCGATTACGTGTGTCATTTTACGTAGGAAATACTTGTTTCCATTTCCTGATAGCGATCCTGGGAGCCAAAATACTGTAAAACACGTTTTCATGGATATCAGTGAATTCGAGAGGAACGGCGGCTCCGATTTGAATTGTGCCGGCAGCATTCCACTACTCCTGTCATTTTACGCAGGAAATGCTTATTCCCATTTCGTGATAGCGATTCTGGGAGCCAAAATACTGTAAAACACGTTTTCATACATATTAGTGAATTCCAGAGGAACGGAGGCTCGGATTTGAATTCTGCCGGCAGCATTCGATTAGTCGTGTCATTTTACGTCGGAAATGCTTGTTTCCATTTCCTGATAACGATCCTGGGAGCCAAAATACTCTCAAACACGTTTTCATACATATTAGTGAATTCCAGAGGAATGGAGGCTCCGATTTGAATTGTGCCGGCAGCATTCCACTACTCTTGTCATTTTACGCAGGAAATGCTTGTTCCCATTTCCTGATAGCGATCCTGGAAGTCAAAATACTGTAAAACACGTTTTCATGGATATTAGTGAATTCGAGAGGAACGGCGGCTCCGATTTGAATTGTGACGGCAGCATTCCACTACTCCTGTCCTTTTACGCAGGAAATGCTTGTTCCCATTTCCCGATAGCGATCCTGGGAGTCAAAATACTGTAAAACACGTTTTGATACATATTAGTGAATTCCAGAGGAATGGAGGCTCGGATTTGAATTCTGCCGGCAGCATTCGATTAGTCGTGTCATTTTACGCAGGAACTGCTTGCCCCCATTTCCTGATAGCGATCCTGGGAGCCAAAGTACTGTAAAACACGTTTTCATACATATTAGTAAATTCCAGAGGAACGGAGGCTCCGATTTGAATTCTGCCGGCAGTGTTCGATTGGTCGTGTCATTTTACGCAGGAAATGCTTGTTCCCATTTCCCGATAGCGATCCTGGGAGCCAAAATACTGTAAAACACGTTTTCATACATATCAGTGAATTCCAGGGGAGCGGAGACTCGGATTTGAATTCTGCCGGCAGCATTCGATTACTCGTGTCATTTTACGTAGGAAATGCTTGTTTCCATTTCCTGATAACGATCCTGGGAGCCAAAATACTGTAAAACACGTTTTCATACATATTAATGAATTCCAGAGGAATGGAGGCTCGGATTTGAATTCTGCCGGCAGCATTCGATTAGTCGTGTCCTTTTACGCAGGAAATGCTTGTTCCCATTTCCCGATAGCGATCCTGGGAGCCAAAATACTGTAAAACACGTTTTCATGGATATTAGTGAATTCGAGAGGAACGGCGGCTCCGATTTGAATTGTGACGGCAGCATTCCACTACTCCTGTCCTTTTACGCAGGAAATGCTTGTTCCCATTTCCCGATAGCGATCCTGGGAGTCAAAATACTGTAAAACACGTTTTGATACATATTAGTGAATTCCAGAGGAATGGAGGCTCGGATTTGAATTCTGCCGGCAGCATTCGATTAGTCGTGTCCTTTTACGCAGGAAATGCTTGTTCCCATTTCCCGATAGCGATCCTGGGAGCCAAAATACTGTAAAACACGTTTTCATGGATATTAGTGAATTCGAGAGGAACGGCGGCTCCGATTTGAATTGTGACGGCAGCATTCCACTACTCCTGTCCTTTTACGCAGGAAATGCTTGTTCCCATTTCCCGATAGCGATCCTGGGAGTCAAAATACTGTAAAACACGTTTTGATACATATTAGTGAATTCCAGAGGAATGGAGGCTCGGATTTGAATTCTGCCGGCAGCATTCGATTAGTCGTGTCATTTTACGCAGGAAATGCTTGCCCCCATTTCCTGATAACGATCCTGGGAGCCAAAATACTCTCAAACACGTTTTCATACATATTAGTGAATTCCAGAGGAATGGAGGCTCCGATTTGAATTGTGCCGGCAGCATTCCACTACTCTTGTCATTTTACGCAGGAAATGCTTGTTCCCATTTCCTGATAGCGATCCTGGAAGTCAAAATACTGTAAAACACGTTTTCATGGATATTAGTGAATTCGAGAGGAACGGCGGCTCCGATTTGAATTGTGACGGCAGCATTCCACTACTCCTGTCCTTTTACGCAGGAAATGCTTGTTCCCATTTCCCGATAGCGATCCTGGGAGTCAAAATACTGTAAAACACGTTTTGATACATATTAGTGAATTCCAGAGGAATGGAGGCTCGGATTTGAATTCTGCCGGCAGCATTCGATTAGTCGTGTCATTTTACGCAGGAACTGCTTGCCCCCATTTCCTGATAGCGATCCTGGGAGCCAAAGTACTGTAAAACACGTTTTCATACATATTAGTAAATTCCAGAGGAACGGAGGCTCCGATTTGAATTCTGCCGGCAGTGTTCGATTGGTCGTGTCATTTTACGCAGGAAATGCTTGTTCCCATTTCCCGATAGCGATCCTGGGAGCCAAAATACTGTAAAACACGTTTTCATGGATATTAGTGAATTCGAGAGGAACGGCGGCTCCGATTTGAATTGTGACGGCAGCATTCCACTACTCCTGTCCTTTTACGCAGGAAATGCTTGTTCCCATTTCCCGATAGCGATCCTGGGAGTCAAAATACTGTAAAACACGTTTTGATACATATTAGTGAATTCCAGAGTAATGGAGGCTCGGATTTGAATTCTGCCGGCAGCATTCGATTAGTCGTGTCATTTTACGTAGGAAATGCTTGTTTCCATTTCCTGATAACGATCCTGGGAGCCAAAATACTGTAAAACACGTTTTCATACATATTAGTGAATTCCAGGGGAGCGGAGACTCGGATTTGAATTCTGCCGGCAGCATTCGATTACTCGTGTCATTTTACGCAGGAAATGCTTGTTCCCATTTCCCGATAGCGATCCTGGGAGTCAAAATACTGTAAAACACGTTTTGATACATATTAGTGAATTCCAGAGTAATGGAGGCTCGGATTTGAATTCTGCCGGCAGCATTCGATTAGTCGTGCCATTTTACGTCGGAAATGCTTGTTTCCATTTCCTGATAGCGATCCTGTGAGCCAAAATACTGTAAAACACGTTTTCACACATATTACTAAATTCCAGAGGAACGGATGCTTGGATCTGAATTCTGTCGGCAGCGTTCGATTATTCGTGTCATTTTACGTAGGAAATGCTTGTCTCCATTTCCTGATAGCGATCCTGGGAGCCACAATACTGTAAAATGCGTTTTCAAACATATTACTAATTTCCAGAGGTACGGAGAATCGGATTTGAATTCTGCCGACGCAGTTCGATTACGTGTGTCATTTTACGTAGGAAATACTTGTTTCCATTTCCTGATAGCGATCCTGGGAGCCAAAATACTGTAAAACACGTTTTCATGGATATCAGTGAATTCGAGAGGAACGGCGGCTCCGATTTGAATTGTGCCGGCAGCATTCCACTACTCCTGTCATTTTACGCAGGAAATGCTTGTTCCCATTTCCTGATAGCGATCCTGGAAGTCAAAATACTGTAAAACACGTTTTCATACATATTAGTGAATTCCAGAGGAATGGAGGCTCGGATTTGAATTCTGCCGGCAGCATTCGATTAGTCGTGTCATTTTACGCAGGAAATGCTTATTCCCATTTCCTGATAGCGATCCTGGGAGCCAAAATACTGTAAAACACGTTTTCATGGATATCAGTGAATTCGAGAGGAACGGCGGCTCCGATTTGAATTGTGCCGGCAGCATTCCACTACTCCTGTCATTTTACGCAGGAAATGCTTATTCCCATTTCGTGATAGCGATTCTGGGAGCCAAAATACTGTAAAACACGTTTTCATACATATTAGTGAATTCCAGAGGAACGGAGGCTCGGATTTGAATTCTGCCGGCAGCATTCGATTAGTCGTGTCATTTTACGTCGGAAATGCTTGTTTCCATTTCCTGATAACGATCCTGGGAGCCAAAATACTCTCAAACACGTTTTCATACATATTAGTGAATTCCAGAGGAATGGAGGCTCCGATTTGAATTGTGCCGGCAGCATTCCACTACTCCTGTCATTTTACGCAGGAAATGCTTGTTCCCATTTCCTGATAGCGATCCTGGAAGTCAAAATACTGTAAAACACGTTTTCATGGATATTAGTGAATTCGAGAGGAACGGCGGCTCCGATTTGAATTGTGACGGCAGCATTCCACTACTCCTGTCCTTTTACGCAGGAAATGCTTGTTCCCATTTCCCGATAGCGATCCTGGGAGTCAAAATACTGTAAAACACGTTTTGATACATATTAGTGAATTCCAGAGGAATGGAGGCTCGGATTTGAATTCTGCCGGCAGCATTCGATTAGTCGTGTCATTTTACGCAGGAACTGCTTGCCCCCATTTCCTGATAGCGATCCTGGGAGCCAAAGTACTGTAAAACACGTTTTCATACATATTAGTGAATTCCAGAGGAACGGAGGCTCCGATTTGAATTCTGCCGGCAGTGTTCGATTGGTCGTGTCATTTTACGCAGGAAATGCTTGTTCCCATTTCCCGATAGCGATCCTGGGAGCCAAAATACTGTAAAACACGTTTTCATACATATCAGTGAATTCCAGGGGAGCGGAGACTCGGATTTGAATTCTGCCGGCAGCATTCGATTACTCGTGTCATTTTACGTAGGAAATGCTTGTTTCCATTTCCTGATAACGATCCTGGGAGCCAAAATACTGTAAAACACGTTTTCATACATATTAATGAATTCCAGAGGAATGGAGGCTCGGATTTGAATTCTGCCGGCAGCATTCGATTAGTCGTGTCCTTTTACGCAGGAAATGCTTGTTCCCATTTCCCGATAGCGATCCTGGGAGCCAAAATACTGTAAAACACGTTTTCATGGATATTAGTGAATTCGAGAGGAACGGCGGCTCCGATTTGAATTGTGACGGCAGCATTCCACTACTCCTGTCCTTTTACGCAGGAAATGCTTGTTCCCATTTCCCGATAGCGATCCTGGGAGTCAAAATACTGTAAAACACGTTTTGATACATATTAGTGAATTCCAGAGGAATGGAGGCTCGGATTTGAATTCTGCCGGCAGCATTCGATTAGTCGTGTCATTTTACGCAGGAAATGCTTGTTCCCATTTCCTGATAGCGATCCTGGAAGTCAAAATACTGTAAAACACGTTTTCATGGATATTAGTGAATTCGAGAGGAACGGCGGCTCCGATTTGAATTGTGACGGCAGCATTCCACTACTCCTGTCCTTTTACGCAGGAAATGCTTGTTCCCATTTCCCGATAGCGATCCTGGGAGTCAAAATACTGTAAAACACGTTTTGATACATATTAGTGAATTCCAGAGGAATGGAGGCTCGGATTTGAATTCTGCCGGCAGCATTCGATTAGTCGTGTCATTTTACGCAGGAACTGCTTGCCCCCATTTCCTGATAGCGATCCTGGGAGCCAAAGTACTGTAAAACACGTTTTCATACATATTAGTAAATTCCAGAGGAACGGAGGCTCCGATTTGAATTCTGCCGGCAGTGTTCGATTGGTCGTGTCATTTTACGCAGGAAATGCTTGTTCCCATTTCCCGATAGCGATCCTGGGAGCCAAAATACTGTAAAACACGTTTTCATACATATCAGTGAATTCCAGGGGAGCGGAGACTCGGATTTGAATTCTGCCGGCAGCATTCGATTACTCGTGTCATTTTACGTAGGAAATGCTTGTTTCCATTTCCTGATAACGATCCTGGGAGCCAAAATACTGTAAAACACGTTTTCATACATATTAATGAATTCCAGAGGAATGGAGGCTCGGATTTGAATTCTGCCGGCAGCATTCGATTAGTCGTGTCCTTTTACGCAGGAAATGCTTGTTCCCATTTCCCGATAGCGATCCTGGGAGCCAAAATACTGTAAAACACGTTTTCATGGATATTAGTGAATTCGAGAGGAACGGCGGCTCCGATTTGAATTGTGACGGCAGCATTCCACTACTCCTGTCCTTTTACGCAGGAAATGCTTGTTCCCATTTCCCGATAGCGATCCTGGGAGCCAAAGTACTGTAAAACACGTTTTCATACATATTAGTAAATTCCAGAGGAACGGAGGCTCGGATTTGAATTCTGCCGGCAGCATTCGATTAGTCGTGTCATTTTACGCAGGAAATGCTTGTTCCCATTTCCCGATAGCGATCCTGGGAGCCAAAATACTGTAAAACACGTTTTCATACATATTAGTGAATTCCAGTGGAACGGAGGCTCGAATTTGAATTCTGCCGGCAGCATTCGATTAGTCGTGTCATTTTACGCAGGAAATGCTTGCCCCCATTTCCTGATAGCGATCCTGGGAGCCAAAATACTGTAAAACACGTTTTCATGGATATTAGTGAATTCGAGAGGAACGGCGGCTCCGATTTGAATTGTGACGGCAGCATTCCACTACTCCTGTCCTTTTACGCAGGAAATGCTTGTTCCCATTTCCCGATAGCGATCCTGGGAGTCAAAATACTGTAAAACACGTTTTGATACATATTAGTGAATTCCAGAGGAATGGAGGCTCGGATTTGAATTCTGCCGGCAGCATTCGATTAGTCGTGTCATTTTACGCAGGAAATGCTTGCCCCCATTTCCTGATAGCGATCCTGTGAGCCAAAATACTGTAAAACACGTTTTCACACATATTACTAAATTCCAGAGGAACGGATGCTTGGATCTGAATTCTGTCGGCAGCGTTCGATTATTCGTGTCATTTTACGTAGGAAATGCTTGTCTCCATTTCCTGATAGCGATCCTGGGAGCCACAATACTGTAAAATGCGTTTTCAAACATATTACTAATTTCCAGAGGTACGGAGAATCGGATTTGAATTCTGCCGACGCAGTTCGATTACGTGTGTCATTTTACGTAGGAAATACTTGTTTCCATTTCCTGATAGCGATCCTGGGAGCCAAAATACTGTAAAACACGTTTTCATGGATATCAGTGAATTCGAGAGGAACGGCGGCTCCGATTTGAATTGTGCCGGCAGCATTCCACTACTCCTGTCATTTTACGCAGGAAATGCTTGTTCCCATTTCCTGATAGCGATCCTGGAAGTCAAAATAGTGTAAAACACGTTTTCATACATATTAGTGAATTCCAGAGGAATGGAGGCTCGGATTTGAATTCTGCCGGCAGCATTCGATTAGTCGTGTCATTTTACGCAGGAAATGCTTATTCCCATTTCCTGATAGCGATCCTGGGAGCCAAAATACTGTAAAACACGTTTTCATGGATATCAGTGAATTCGAGAGGAACGGCGGCTCCGATTTGAATTGTGCCGGCAGCATTCCACTACTCCTGTCATTTTACGCAGGAAATGCTTATTCCCATTTCGTGATAGCGATTCTGGGAGCCAAAATACTGTAAAACACGTTTTCATACATATTAGTGAATTCCAGAGGAACGGAGGCTCGGATTTGAATTCTGCCGGCAGCATTCGATTAGTCGTGTCATTTTACGTCGGAAATGCTTGTTTCCATTTCCCGATAGCGATCCTGGGAGTCAAAATACTGTAAAACACGTTTTGATACATATTAGTGAATTCCAGAGGAATGGAGGCTCGGATTTGAATTCTGCCGGCAGCATTCGATTAGTCGTGTCCTTTTACGCAGGAAATGCTTGTTCCCATTTCCCGATAGCGATCCTGGGAGCCAAAATACTGTAAAACACGTTTTCATACATATTAGTGAATTCCAGTGGAACGGAGGCTCGAATTTGAATTCTGCCGGCAGCATTCGATTAGTCGTGTCATTTTACGCAGGAAATGCTTGCCCCCATTTCCTGATAGCGATCCTGGGAGCCAAAATACTGTAAAACACGTTTTCATGGATATTAGTGAATTCGAGAGGAACGGCGGCTCCGATTTGAATTGTGACGGCAGCATTCCACTACTCCTGTCCTTTTACGCAGGAAATGCTTGTTCCCATTTCCCGATAGCGATCCTGGGAGTCAAAATACTGTAAAACACGTTTTGATACATATTAGTGAATTCCAGAGGAATGGAGGCTCGGATTTGAATTCTGCCGGCAGCATTCGATTAGTCGTGTCATTTTACGCAGGAAATGCTTGCCCCCATTTCCTGATAGCGATCCTGGGAGCCAAAGTACTGTAAAACACGTTTTCATACATATTAGTAAATTCCAGAGGAACGGAGGCTCCGATTTGAATTCTGCCGGCAGTGTTCGATTAGTCGTGTCATTTTACGTAGGAAATGCTTGTTTCCATTTCCTGATAACGATCCTGGGAGCCAAAATACTGTAAAACACGTTTTCATACATATTAATGAATTCCAGAGGAATGGAGGCTCGGATTTGAATTCTGCCGGCAGCATTCGATTAGTCGTGTCACTTTACGCAGGAAATGCTTATTCCCATTTCGTGATAGCGATTCTGGGAGCCAAAATACTGTAAAACACGTTTTCATACATATTAGTGAATTCCAGAGGAACGGAGGCTCGGATTTGAATTCTGCCGGCAGCGTTCTATTACTCGTGTCATTTTGCGCAGGAAATGCTTGTTACCAGTGCCTGATAGCGATCCTGGAAGTCAAAATACTGTAAAACACGTTTTCATACATATTAGTGAATTCCGGAGGAACGGCGGCTCCGATTTGAATTGTGACGGCAGCATTCCACTACTCCTGCCCTTTTACGCAGGAAATGCTTGTTCCCATTTCCCGATAGCGATCCTGGGAGTCAAAATACTGTAAAACACGTTTTGATACATATTAGTGAATTCCAGAGTAATGGAGGCTCGGATTTGAATTCTGCCGGCAGCATTCTATTAGTCGTGTCATTTTACGTCGGAAATGCTTGTTTCCATTTCCTGATAGCGATCCTGTGAGCCAAAGTACTGTAAAACACGTTTTCATACATATTAGTAAATTCCAGAGGAACGGAGGCTCCGATTTGAATTCTGCCGGCAGTGTTCGATTAGTCGTGTCATTTTACGCAGGAAATGCTTATTCCCATTTCGTGATAGCGATCCTGGGAGCCAAAATACTGTAAAACACGTTTTCATACATATTAGTGAATTCCAGTGGAGCGGAGACTCGGATTTGAATTCTGCCGGCAGCATTCGATTAGTCGTGTCATTTTACGTAGTAAATGCTTATTCCCATTTCGTGATAGCGATCCTGGGAGCCAAAATACTGTAAAACACGTTTTCATGGATATTAGTGAATTCGAGAGGAACGGCGGCTCCGATTTGAATTGTGACGGCAGCATTCCACTACTCCTGTCCTTTTACGCAGGAAATGCTTGTTCCCTTTTCCCGATAGCGATCCTGGGAGCCAAAATACTCTCAAACACGTTTTCATACATATTAGTGAATTCCAGAGGAATGAAGGCTCGGATTTGAATTCTGCCGGCAGCATTCGATTAGTCGTGTCATTTTACGCAGGAAATGCTTATTCCCATTTCGTGATAGCGATTCTGGGAGCCAAAATACTGTAAAACACGTTTTCATACATATTAGTGAATTCCAGAGGAACGGGGGCTCGGATTTGAATTCTGCCGGCAGCGTTCTATTACTCGTGTCATTTTGCGCAGGAAATGCTTGTTACCAGTTCCTGATAGCGATCCTGGAAGTCAAAATACTGTAAAACACGTTTTCATACATATTAGTGAATTCGAGAGGAACGGCGGCTCCGATTTGAATTGTGACGGCAGCATTCCACTACTCCTGTCCTTTTACGCAGGAAATGCTTGTTCCCATTTCCCGATAGCGATCCTGGGAGCCAAAATACTGTAAAACACGTTTTCATACATATTAATGAATTCCAGAGGAATTGAGGGTCGGATTTGAATTCTGCCGGCAGCATTCGATTAGTCGTGTCACTTTACGCAGGAAATGCTTATTCCCATTTCGTGATAGCGATTCTGGGAGCCAAAATACTGTAAAACACGTTTTCATACATATTAGTGAATTCCAGAGGAACGGAGGCTCGGATTTGAATTCTGCCGGCAGCGTTCTATTACTCGTGTCATTTTGCGCAGGAAATGCTTGTTACCAGTTCCTGATAGCGATCCTGGAAGTCAAAATACTGTAAAACACGTTTTCATACATATTAGTGAATTCCGGAGGAACGGCGGCTCCGATTTGAATTGTGACGGCAGCATTCCACTACTCCTGTCCTTTTACGCAGGAAAAGCTTGTTCCCATTTCCCGATAGCGATCCTGGGAGTCAAAATACTGTAAAACACGTTTTGATACATATTAGTGAATTCCAGAGTAATGGAGGCTCGGATTTGAATTCTGCCGGCAGCATTCGATTAGTCGTGTCATTTTACGTCGGAAATGCTTGTTTCCATTTCCTGATAACGATCCTGGGAGCCAAAATACTCTCAAACACGTTTTCATACATATTAGTGAATTCCAGAGGAATGGAGGCTCGGATTTGAATTCTGCCGGCAGCATTCCACTACTCCTGTCATTTTACGCAGGAAATGCTTGTTCCCATTTCCTGATAGCGATCCTGGGAGCCAAAATACTGTAAAACACGTTTTCATGGATATCAGTGAATTCGAGAGGAACGGCGGCTCCGATTTGAATTGTGCCGGCAGCATTCGATTAGTCGTGTCATTTTACGCAGGAAATGCTTGTTCCCATTTCCCGATAGCGAACCTGGGAGCCAAAATACTGTAAAACACGTTTTCATGGATATTAGTGAATTCGAGAGGAACGGCGGCTCCGATTTGAATTGTGACGGCAGCATTCCACTACTCCTGTCCTTTTACGCAGGAAATGCTTGTTCCCATTTCCCGATAGCGATCCTGGGAGCCAAAATACTCTCAAACACGTTTTCATACATATTAGTGAATTCCAGAGGAATGAAGGCTCGGATTCGAATTCTGCCGGCTGCATTCGATTAGTCGTGTCATTTTACGCAGGAAATGCTTATTCCCATTTCGTGATAGCGATTCTGGGAGCCAAAATACTGTAAAACACGTTTTCATACATATTAGTGAATTCCAGAGGAACGGAGGCTCGGATTTGAATTCTGCCGGCAGTGTTCGATTGGTCCTGTCATTTTACGCAGGAAATGCTTGTTCCCATTTCCCGATAGCGATCCTGGGAGCCAAAATACTGTAAAACACGTTTTCATACATATCAGTGAATTCCAGGGGAGCGGAGACTCGGATTTGAATTCTGCCGGCAGCATTCGATTACTCGTGTCATTTTACGTAGGAAATGCTTGTTTCCATTTCCTGATAACGATCCTGGGAGCCAAAATACTGTAAAACACGTTTTCATACATATTAATGAATTCCAGAGGAATGGAGGCTCGGATTTGAATTCTGCCGGCAGCATTCGATTAGTCGTGTCCTTTTACGCAGGAAATGCTTGTTCCCATTTCCCGATAGCGATCCTGGGAGCCAAAATACTGTAAAACACGTTTTCATACATATTAGTGAATTCCAGTGGAACGGAGGCTCGAATTTGAATTCTGCCGGCAGCATTCGATTAGTCGTGTCATTTTACGCAGGAAATGCTTGCCCCCATTTCCTGATAGCGATCCTGGGAGCCAAAATACTGTAAAACACGTTTTCATGGATATTAGTGAATTCGAGAGGAACGGCGGCTCCGATTTGAATTGTGACGGCAGCATTCCACTACTCCTGTCCTTTTACGCAGGAAATGCTTGTTCCCATTTCCCGATAGCGATCCTGGGAGTCAAAATACTGTAAAACACGTTTTGATACATATTAGTGAATTCCAGAGGAATGGAGGCTCGGATTTGAATTCTGCCGGCAGCATTCGATTAGTCGTGTCATTTTACGCAGGAAATGCTTGCCCCCATTTCCTGATAACGATCCTGGGAGCCAAAATACTCTCAAACACGTTTTCATACATATTAGTGAATTCCAGAGGAATGGAGGCTCCGATTTGAATTGTGCCGGCAGCATTCCACTACTCTTGTCATTTTACGCAGGAAATGCTTGTTCCCATTTCCTGATAGCGATCCTGGAAGTCAAAATACTGTAAAACACGTTTTCATGGATATTAGTGAATTCGAGAGGAACGGCGGCTCCGATTTGAATTGTGACGGCAGCATTCCACTACTCCTGTCCTTTTACGCAGGAAATGCTTGTTCCCATTTCCCGATAGCGATCCTGGGAGTCAAAATACTGTAAAACACGTTTTGATACATATTAGTGAATTCCAGAGGAATGGAGGCTCGGATTTGAATTCTGCCGGCAGCATTCGATTAGTCGTGTCATTTTACGCAGGAACTGCTTGCCCCCATTTCCTGATAGCGATCCTGGGAGCCAAAGTACTGTAAAACACGTTTTCATACATATTAGTAAATTCCAGAGGAACGGAGGCTCCGATTTGAATTCTGCCGGCAGTGTTCGATTGGTCGTGTCATTTTACGCAGGAAATGCTTGTTCCCATTTCCCGATAGCGATCCTGGGAGCCAAAATACTGTAAAACACGTTTTCATACATATCAGTGAATTCCAGGGGAGCGGAGACTCGGATTTGAATTCTGCCGGCAGCATTCGATTACTCGTGTCATTTTACGTAGGAAATGCTTGTTTCCATTTCCTGATAACGATCCTGGGAGCCAAAATACTGTAAAACACGTTTTCATACATATTAATGAATTCCAGAGGAATGGAGGCTCGGATTTGAATTCTGCCGGCAGCATTCGATTAGTCGTGTCCTTTTACGCAGGAAATGCTTGTTCCCATTTCCCGATAGCGATCCTGGGAGCCAAAATACTGTAAAACACGTTTTCATACATATTAGTGAATTCCAGTGGAACGGAGGCTCGAATTTGAATTCTGCCGGCAGCATTCGATTAGTCGTGTCATTTTACGCAGGAAATGCTTGCCCCCATTTCCTGATAGCGATCCTGGGAGCCAAAATACTGTAAAACACGTTTTCATGGATATTAGTGAATTCGAGAGGAACGGCGGCTCCGATTTGAATTGTGACGGCAGCATTCCACTACTCCTGTCCTTTTACGCAGGAAATGCTTGTTCCCATTTCCCGATAGCGATCCTGGGAGTCAAAATACTGTAAAACACGTTTTGATACATATTAGTGAATTCCAGAGGAATGGAGGCTCGGATTTGAATTCTGCCGGCAGCATTCGATTAGTCGTGTCATTTTACGCAGGAAATGCTTGCCCCCATTTCCTGATAGCGATCCTGGGAGCCAAAGTACTGTAAAACACGTTTTCATACATATTAGTAAATTCCAGAGGAACGGAGGCTCCGATTTGAATGCTGCCGGCAGTGTTCGATTAGTCGTGTCATTTTACGTAGGAAATGCTTGTTTCCATTTCCTGATAACGATCCTGGGAGCCAAAATACTGTAAAACACGTTTTCATACATATTAATGAATTCCAGAGGAATGGAGGCTCGGATTTGAATTCTGCCGGCAGCACTCGATTAGTCGTGTCACTTTACGCAGGAAATGCTTATTCCCATTTCGTGATAGCGATTCTGGGAGCCAAAATACTGTAAAACACGTTTTCATACATATTAGTGAATTCCAGAGGAACGGAGGCTCGGATTTGAATTCTGCCGGCAGCGTTCTATTACTCGTGTCATTTTGCGCAGGAAATGCTTGTTACCAGTTCCTGATAGCGATCCTGGAAGTCAAAATACTGTAAAACACGTTTTCATACATATTAGTGAATTCCGGAGGAACGGCGGCTCCGATTTGAATTGTGACGGCAGCATTCCACTACTCCTGTCCTTTTACGCAGGAAAAGCTTGTTCCCATTTCCCGATAGCGATCCTGGGAGTCAAAATACTGTAAAACACGTTTTGATACATATTAGTGAATTCCAGAGTAATGGAGGCTCGGATTTGAATTCTGCCGGCAGCATTCGATTAGTCGTGTCATTTTACGTCGGAAATGCTTGTTTCCATTTCCTGATAACGATCCTGGGAGCCAAAATACTCTCAAACACGTTTTCATACATATTAGTGAATTCCAGAGGAATGGAGGCTCGGATTTGAATTCTGCCGGCAGCATTCCACTACTCCTGTCATTTTACGCAGGAAATGCTTGTTCCCATTTCCCGATAGCGATCCTGGGAGTCAAAATACTGTAAAACACGTTTTGATACATATTAGTGAATTCCAGAGGAATGGAGGCTCGGATTTGAATTCTGCCGGCAGCATTCGATTAGTCGTGTCATTTTACGCAGGAACTGCTTGCCCCCATTTCCTGATAGCGATCCTGGGAGCCAAAGTACTGTAAAACACGTTTTCATACATATTAGTAAATTCCAGAGGAACGGAGGCTCCGATTTGAATTCTGCCGGCAGTGTTCGATTGGTCGTGTCATTTTACGCAGGAAATGCTTGTTCCCATTTCCCGATAGCGATCCTGGGAGCCAAAATACTGTAAAACACGTTTTCATACATATCAGTGAATTCCAGGGGAGCGGAGACTCGGATTTGAATTCTGCCGGCAGCATTCGATTACTCGTGTCATTTTACGTAGGAAATGCTTGTTTCCATTTCCTGATAACGATCCTGGGAGCCAAAATACTGTAAAACACGTTTTCATACATATTAATGAATTCCAGAGGAATGGAGGCTCGGATTTGAATTCTGCCGGCAGCATTCGATTAGTCGTGTCCTTTTACGCAGGAAATGCTTGTTCCCATTTCCCGATAGCGATCCTGGGAGCCAAAATACTGTAAAACACGTTTTCATACATATTAGTGAATTCCAGTGGAACGGAGGCTCGAATTTGAATTCTGCCGGCAGCATTCGATTAGTCGTGTCATTTTACGCAGGAAATGCTTGCCCCCATTTCCTGATAGCGATCCTGGGAGCCAAAATACTGTAAAACACGTTTTCATGGATATTAGTGAATTCGAGAGGAACGGCGGCTCCGATTTGAAGTGTGACGGCAGCATTCCACTACTCCTGTCCTTTTACGCAGGAAATGCTTGTTCCCATTTCCCGATAGCGATCCTGGGAGTCAAAATACTGTAAAACACGTTTTGATACATATTAGTGAATTCCAGAGGAATGGAGGCTCGGATTTGAATTCTGCCGGCAGCATTCGATTAGTCGTGTCATTTTACGCAGGAAATGCTTGCCCCCATTTCCTGATAGCGATCCTGGGAGCCAAAGTACTGTAAAACACGTTTTCATACATATTAGTAAATTCCAGAGGAACGGAGGCTCCGATTTGAATGCTGCCGGCAGTGTTCGATTAGTCGTGTCATTTTACGTAGGAAATGCTTGTTTCCATTTCCTGATAACGATCCTGGGAGCCAAAATACTGTAAAACACGTTTTCATACATATTAATGAATTCCAGAGGAATGGAGGCTCGGATTTGAATTCTGCCGGCAGCACTCGATTAGTCGTGTCACTTTACGCAGGAAATGCTTATTCCCATTTCGTGATAGCGATTCTGGGAGCCAAAATACTGTAAAACACGTTTTCATACATATTAGTGAATTCCAGAGGAACGGAGGCTCGGATTTGAATTCTGCCGGCAGCGTTCTATTACTCGTGTCATTTTGCGCAGGAAATGCTTGTTACCAGTTCCTGATAGCGATCCTGGAAGTCAAAATACTGTAAAACACGTTTTCATACATATTAGTGAATTCCGGAGGAACGGCGGCTCCGATTTGAATTGTGACGGCAGCATTCCACTACTCCTGTCCTTTTACGCAGGAAAAGCTTGTTCCCATTTCCCGATAGCGATCCTGGGAGTCAAAATACTGTAAAACACGTTTTGATACATATTAGTGAATTCCAGAGTAATGGAGGCTCGGATTTGAATTCTGCCGGCAGCATTCGATTAGTCGTGTCATTTTACGTCGGAAATGCTTGTTTCCATTTCCTGATAACGATCCTGGGAGCCAAAATACTCTCAAACACGTTTTCATACATATTAGTGAATTCCAGAGGAATGGAGGCTCGGATTTGAATTCTGCCGGCAGCATTCCACTACTCCTGTCATTTTACGCAGGAAATGCTTGTTCCCATTTCCCGATAGCGAACCTGGGAGCCAAAATACTGTAAAACACGTTTTCATACATATTAGTGAATTCCAGTGGAGCGGAGACTCGGATTTGAATTCTGCCGGCAGCATTCGATTAGTCGTGTCATTTTACGTAGGAAATGCTTATTCCCATTTCGTGATAGCGATCCTGGGAGCCAAAATACTGTAAAACACGTTTTCATGGATATTAGTGAATTCGAGAGGAACGGCGGCTCCGATTTGAATTGTGACGGCAGCATTCCACTACTCCTGTCCTTTTACGCAGGAAATGCTTGTTCCCATTTCCCGATAGCGATCCTGGGAGCCAAAATACTCTCAAACACGTTTTCATACATATTAGTGAATTCCAGAGGAATGAAGGCTCGGATTCGAATTCTGCCGGCTGCATTCGATTAGTCGTGTCATTTTACGCAGGAAATGCTTATTCCCATTTCGTGATAGCGATTCTGGGAGCCAAAATACTGTAAAACACGTTTTCATACATATTAGTGAATTCCAGAGGAACGGAGGCTCGGATTTGAATTCTGCCGGCAGCGTTCTATTACTCGTGTCATTTTGCGCAGGAAATGCTTGGTACCAGTTCCTGATAGCGATCCTGGAAGTCAAAATACTGTAAAACACGTTTTCATACATATTAGTGAATTCCAGGGGAGCGGAGACTCGGATTTGAATTCTGCCGGCAGCATTCGATTACTCGTGTCATTTTACGTAGGAAATGCTTGTTTCCATTTCCTGATAACGATCCTGGGAGCCAAAATACTGTAAAACACGTTTTCATACATATTAATGAATTCCAGAGGAATGGAGGCTCCGATTTGAATTGTGCCGGCAGCATTCCACTACTCTTGTCATTTTACGCAGGAAATGCTTGTTCCCATTTCCTGATAGCGATCCTGGAAGTCAAAATACTGTAAAACACGTTTTCATGGATATTAGTGAATTCGAGAGGAACGGCGGCTCCGATTTGAATTGTGACGGCAGCATTCCACTACTCCTGTCCTTTTACGCAGGAAATGCTTGTTCCCATTTCCCGATAGCGATCCTGGGAGTCAAAATACTGTAAAACACGTTTTGATACATATTAGTGAATTCCAGAGGAATGGAGGCTCGGATTTGAATTCTGCCGGCAGCATTCGATTAGTCGTGTCATTTTACGCAGGAACTGCTTGCCCCCATTTCCTGATAGCGATCCTGGGAGCCAAAGTACTGTAAAACACGTTTTCATACATATTAGTAAATTCCAGAGGAACGGAGGCTCCGATTTGAATTCTGCCGGCAGTGTTCGATTGGTCGTGTCATTTTACGCAGGAAATGCTTGTTCCCATTTCCCGATAGCGATCCTGGGAGCCAAAATACTGTAAAACACGTTTTCATACATATCAGTGAATTCCAGGGGAGCGGAGACTCGGATTTGAATTCTGCCGGCAGCATTCGATTACTCGTGTCATTTTACGTAGGAAATGCTTGTTTCCATTTCCTGATAACGATCCTGGGAGCCAAAATACTGTAAAACACGTTTTCATACATATTAATGAATTCCAGAGGAATGGAGGCTCGGATTTGAATTCTGCCGGCAGCATTCGATTAGTCGTGTCCTTTTACGCAGGAAATGCTTGTTCCCATTTCCCGATAGCGATCCTGGGAGCCAAAATACTGTAAAACACGTTTTCATACATATTAGTGAATTCCAGTGGAACGGAGGCTCGAATTTGAATTCTGCCGGCAGCATTCGATTAGTCGTGTCATTTTACGCAGGAAATGCTTATTCCCATTTCGTGATAGCGATTCTGGGAGCCAAAATACTGTAAAACACGTTTTCATACATATTAGTGAATTCCAGAGGAACGGAGGCTCGGATTTGAATTCTGCCGGCAGTGTTCTATTACTCGTGTCATTTTGCGCAGGAAATGCTTGTTACCAGTTCCTGATAGCGATCCTGGAAGTCAAAATACTGTAAAACACGTTTTCATACATATTAGTGAATTCCGGAGGAACGGCGGCTCCGATTTGAATTGTGACGGCAGCATTCCACTACTCCTGTCCTTTTACGCAGGAAATGCTTGTTCCCATTTCCCGATAGCGATCCTGGGAGTCAAAATACTGTAAAACACGTTTTCACACATATTACTAAATTCCAGAGGAACGGATGCTTGGATCTGAATTCTGTCGGCAGCGTTCGATTATTCGTGTCATTTTACGTAGGAAATGCTTGTCTCCATTTCCTGATAGCGATCCTGGGAGCCACAATACTGTAAAATGCGTTTTCAAACATATTACTAATTTCCCGAGGTACGGAGAATCGGATTTGAATTCTGCCGACGCAGTTCGATTACGTGTGTCATTTTACGTAGGAAATACTTGTTTCCATTTCCTGATAGCGATCCTGGGAGCCAAAATACTGTAAAACACGTTTTCATGGATATCAGTGAATTCGAGAGGAACGGCGGCTCCGATTTGAATTGTGCCGGCAGCATTCCACTACTCCTGTCATTTTACGCAGGAAATGCTTGTTCCCATTTCCCGATAGCGAACCTGGGAGCCAAAATACTGTAAAACACGTTTTCATACATATTAGTGAATTCCAGTGGAGCGGAGACTCGGATTTGAATTCTGCCGGCAGCATTCGATTAGTCGTGTCATTTTACGCAGGAAATGCTTATTCCCATTTCCTGATAGCGATCCTGGGAGCCAAAATACTGTAAAACACGTTTTCATGGATATCAGTGAATTCGAGAGGAACGGCGGCTCCGATTTGAATTGTGCCGGCAGCATTCCACTACTCCTGTCATTTTACGCAGGAAATGCTTGTTCCCATTTCCTGATAGCGATCCTGGAAGTCAAAATACTGTAAAACACGTTTTCATACATATTAGTGAATTCCAGAGGAATGGAGGCTCGGATTTGAATTCTGCCGGCAGCATTCGATTAGTCGTGTCATTTTACGCAGGAAATGCTTATTCCCATTTCGTGATAGCGATTCTGGGAGCCAAAATACTGTAAAACACGTTTTCATACATATTAGTGAATTCCAGAGGAACGGAGGCTCGGATTTGAATTCTGCCGGCAGCATTCGATTAGTCGTGTCATTTTACGTCGGAAATGCTTGTTTCCATTTCCTGATAACGATCCTGGGAGCCAAAATACTCTCAAACACGTTTTCATACATATTAGTGAATTCCAGAGGAATGGAGGCTCCGATTTGAATTGTGCCGGCAGCATTCCACTACTCTTGTCATTTTACGCAGGAAATGCTTGTTCCCATTTCCTGATAGCGATCCTGGAAGTCAAAATACTGTAAAACACGTTTTCATGGATATTAGTGAATTCGAGAGGAACGGCGGCTCCGATTTGAATTGTGACGGCAGCATTCCACTACTCCTGTCCTTTTACGCAGGAAATGCTTGTTCCCATTTCCCGATAGCGATCCTGGGAGTCAAAATACTGTAAAACACGTTTTGATACATATTAGTGAATTCCAGAGGAATGGAGGCTCGGATTTGAATTCTGCCGGCAGCATTCGATTAGTCGTGTCATTTTACGCAGGAAATGCTTGCCCCCATTTCCTGATAGCGATCCTGGGAGCCAAAGTACTGTAAAACACGTTTTCATACATATTAGTAAATTCCAGAGGAACGGAGGCTCCGATTTGAATTCTGCCGGCAGTGTTCGATTAGTCGTGTCATTTTACGCAGGAAATGCTTGTTCCCATTTCCCGATAGCGATCCTGGGAGCCAAAATACTGTAAAACACGTTTTCATACATATTAGTGAATTCCAGGGGAGCGGAGACTCGGATTTGAATTCTGCCGGCAGCATTCGATTACTCGTGTCATTTTACGTAGGAAATGCTTGTTTCCATTTCCTGATAACGATCCTGGGAGCCAAAATACTGTAAAACACGTTTTCATACATATTAATGAATTCCAGAGGAATGGAGGCTCGGATTTGAATTCTGCCGGCAGCATTCGATTAGTCGTGTCACTTTACGCAGGAAATGCTTACTCCCATTTCGTGATAGCGATTCTGGGAGCCAAAATACTGTAAAACACGTTTTCATACATATTAGTGAATTCCAGAGGAACGGAGGCTCGGATTTGAATTCTGCCGGCAGCATTCGATTAGTCGTGTCATTTTACGTCGGAAATGCTTGTTTCCATTTCCTGATAGCGATCCTGTGAGCCAAAATACTGTAAAACACGTTTTCACACATATTACTAAATTCCAGAGGAACGGATGCTTGGATCTGAATTCTGTCGGCAGCGTTCGATTATTCGTGTCATTTTACGTAGGAAATGCTTGTCTCCATTTCCTGATAGCGATCCTGGGAGCCACAATACTGTAAAATGCGTTTTCAAACATATTACTAATTTCCAGAGGTACGGAGAATCGGATTTGAATTCTGCCGACGCAGTTCGATTACGTGTGTCATTTTACGTAGGAAATGCTTGTTTCCATTTCCTGATAGCGATCCTGGGAGCCAAAATACTGTAAAACACGTTTTCATGGATATCAGTGAATTCGAGAGGAACGGCGGCTCCGATTTGAATTGTGCCGGCAGCATTCCACTACTCCTGTCATTTTACGCAGGAAATGCTTGTTCCCATTTCCTGATAGCGATCCTGGAAGTCAAAATACTGTAAAACACGTTTTCATACATATTAGTGAATTCCAGAGGAACGGAGGCTCGGATTTGAATTCTGCCGGCAGCATTCGATTAGTCGTGTCATTTTACGTCGGAAATGCTTGTTTCCATTTCCTGATAACGATCCTGGGAGCCAAAATACTCTCAAACACGTTTTCATACATATTAGTGAATTCCAGAGGAATGGAGGCTCGGATTTGAATTCTGCCGGCAGCATTCGATTAGTCGTGTCACTTTACGCAGGAAATGCTTATTCCCATTTCGTGATAGCGATTCTGGGAGCCAAAATACTGTAAAACACGTTTTCATACATATTAGTGAATTCCAGAGGAACGGAGGGTCGGATTTGAATTCTGCCGGCAGCGTTCTATTACTCGTGTCATTTTGCGCAGGAAATGCTTGTTACCAGTTCCTGATAGCGATCCTGGAAGTCAAAATACTGTAAAACACGTTTTCATACATATTAGTGAATTCCGGAGGAACGGCGGCTCCGATTTGAATTGTGACGGCAGCATTCCACTACTCCTGTCCTTTTACGCAGGAAATGCTTGTTCCCATTTCCCGATAGCGATCCTGGGAGTCAAAATACTGTAAAACACGTTTTGATACATATTAGTGAATTCCAGAGTAATGGAGGCTCGGATTTGAATTCTGCCGGCAGCATTCGATTAGTCGTGTCATTTTACGTCGGAAATGCTTGTTTCCATTTCCTGATAGCGATCCTGTGAGCCAAAATACTGTAAAACACGTTTTCACACATATTACTAAATTCCAGAGGAACGGATGCTTGGATCTGAATTCTGTCGGCAGCGTTCGATTATTCGTGTCATTTTACGTAGGAAATGCTTGTCTCCATTTCCTGATAGCGATCCTGGGAGCCAAAATACTGTAAAACACGTTTTCATACATATTAGTGAATTCCAGTGGAACGGAGGCTCGAATTTGAATTCTGCCGGCAGCATTCGATTAGTCGTGTCATTTTACGTCGGAAATGCTTGTTTCCATTTCCTGATAACGATCCTGGGAGCCAAAATACTCTCAAACACGTTTTCATACATATTAGTGAATTCCAGAGGAACGGAGGCTCGGATTTGAATTCTGCTGGCAGCGTTCGATTACTCGTGTCATTTTACGTAGGAAATGCTTATTCCCATTTCGTGATAGTGATCCTGGGAGCCAAAGTACTATAAAACACGTTTTCATACATATTAGTAAATTCCAGAGGAACGGAGGCTCCGATTTGAATTCTGCCGGCAGCATTCGATTAGTCGTGTCATTTTACGCAGGAAATGCTTGCCCCCATTTCCTGATAGCGATCCTGGGAGCCAAAGTACTGTAAAACACGTTTTCATACATATTAGTAAATTCCAGAGGAACGGAGACTCGGATTTGAATTCTGCCGGCAGTGTTCGATTAGTCGTGTCATTTTACGCAGGAAATGTTTATTCCCATTTCCCGATAGCGATCCTGGGAGCCACAATACTGTGGAACCCGTTTTCATACATATTAGTGAATTCCACAGGAACGAAGGCTCCGATTTGAATTCTGCCGTCAGCGTTCGATTACTCGTGTCATTTTACGTAGGAAATGCTTATTCCCATTTGGTGATAGCGATCCTGGGAGCCAAAATACTGTAAAACACGTTTTCATGGATATTAGTGAATTCGAGAGGAACGGCGGCTCCGATTTGAATTGTGACGGCAGCATTCCACTACTCCTGTCCTTTTACGCAGGAAATGCTTGTTCCCATTTCCCGATAGCGATCCTGGGAGTCAAAATACTGTAAAACACGTTTTGATACATATTAGTGAATTCCAGAGGAATGGAGGCTCGGATTTGAATTCTGCCGGCAGCATTCGATTAGTCGTGTCATTTTACGTAGGAAATGCTTGCCCCCATTTCCTGATAGCGATCCTGGGAGCCAAAGTATTGTAAAACACGTTTTCATACATATTAGTAAATTCCAGAGGAACGGAGGCTCCGATTTGAATTCTGCCGGCAGTGTTCGATTAGTCGTGTCATTTTACGCAGGAAATGCTTGTTCCCATTTCCCGATAGCGATCCTGGGAGCCAAAATACTCTCAAACACGTTTTCATACATATTAGTGAATTCCAGAGGAACGGAGGCTCCGATTTGAATTCTGCCGGCAGTGTTCGATTAGTCGTGTCATTTTACGCAGGAAGTGCTTATTCCCATTTCGTGATAGCGATTCTGGGAGCCAAAATACTGTAAAACACGTTTTCATACATATTAGTGAATTCCAGAGGAACGGAGGCTCGGATTTGAATTCTGCCGGCAGCATTCGATTAGTCGTGTCATTTTACGTCGGAAATGCTTGTTTCCATTTCCTGATAACGATCCTGGGAGCCAAAATACTCTCAAACACGTTTTCATACATATTAGTGAATTCCAGAGGAATGGAGGCTCGGATTTGAATTCTGCCGGCAGCATTCGATTAGTCGTGTCACTTTACGCAGGAAATGCTTATTCCCATTTCGTGATAGCGATTCTGGGAGCCAAAATACTGTAAAACACGTTTTCATACATATTAGTGAATTCCAGAGGAACGGAGGGTCGGATTTGAATTCTGCCGGCAGCGTTCTATTACTCGTGTCATTTTGCGCAGGAAATGCTTGTTACCAGTTCCTGATAGCGATCCTGGAAGTCAAAATACTGTAAAACACGTTTTCATACATATTAGTGAATTCCAGAGGAATGGAGGCTCGGATTTGAATTCTGCCGGCAGCATTCGATTAGTCGTGTCATTTTACGCAGGAAATGCTTGCCCCCATTTCCTGATAGCGATCCTGGGAGCCAAAGTACTGTAAAACACGTTTTCATACATATTAGTAAATTCCAGAGGAACGGAGGCTCTGATTTGAATTCTGCCGGCAGTGTTCGATTAGTCGTGTCATTTTACGCAGGAAATGCTTGTTCCCATTTCCCGATAGCGATCCTGAGAACCAAAATACTGTAAAACACGTTTTCATACATATTAGTGAATTCCAGTGGAACGGAGGCTCGATTTTGAATTCTGCCGGCAGCATTCGATTAGTCGTGTCACTTTACGCAGGAAATGCTTATTCCCATTTCGTGATAGCGATTCTGGGAGCCAAAATACTGTAAAACACGTTTTCATACATATTAGTGAATTCCAGAGGAACGGAGGGTCGGATTTGAATTCTGCCGGCAGCGTTCTATTACTCGTGTCATTTTGCGCAGGAAATGCTTGTTACCAGTTCCTGATAGCGATCCTGGAAGTCAAAATACTGTAAAACACGTTTTCATACATATTAGTGAATTCCAGAGGAATGGAGGCTCGGATTTGAATTCTGCCGGCAGCATTCGATTAGTCGTGTCATTTTACGCAGGAAATGCTTGCCCCCATTTCCTGATAGCGATCCTGGGAGCCAAAGTACTGTAAAACACGTTTTCATACATATTAGTAAATTCCAGAGGAACGGAGGCTCTGATTTGAATTCTGCCGGCAGTGTTCGATTAGTCGTGTCATTTTACGCAGGAAATGCTTGTTCCCATTTCCCGATAGCGATCCTGAGAACCAAAATACTGTAAAACACGTTTTCATACATATTAGTGAATTCCAGTGGAACGGAGGCTCGATTTTGAATTCTGCCGGCAGCATTCGATTAGTCGTGTCATTTTACGTCGGAAATGCTTGTTTCCATTTCCTGATAACGATCCTGGGAGCCAAAATACTCTCAAACACGTTTTCATACATATTAGTGAATTCCAGAGGAATGGAGGCTCGGATTTGAATTCTGCCGGCAGCGTTCTATTACTCGTGTCATTTTGCGCAGGAAATGCTTGTTACCAGTTCCTGATAGCGATCCTGGAAGTCAAAATACTGCAAAACACGTTTTCATACATATTAGTGAATTCCAGAGGAATGGAGGCTCGGATTTGAATTCTGCCGGCAGCATTCGATTAGTCGTGTCATTTTACGCAGGAAATGCTTGTTCCCATTTCCCGATAGCGATCCTGGGAGCCAAAATACTGTAAAACACGTTTTCATGGATATTAGTGAATTCGAGAGGAACGGCGGCTCCGATTTGAATTGTGACGGCAGCATTCCACTACTCCTGTCCTTTTACGCAGGAAATGCTTATTCCCATTTCGTGATAGCGATTCTGGGAGCCAAAATACTGTAAAACACGTTTTCATACATATTAGTGAATTCCAGAGGAACGGAGGCTCGGATTTGAATTCTGCCGGCAGCGTTCTATTACTCGTGTCATTTTGCGCAGGAAATGCTTGTTACCAGTTCCTGACAGCGATCCTGGAAGTCAAAATACTGTAAAACACGTTTTCATACATATTAGTGAATTCCAGAGGAACGGCGGCTCCGATTTGAATTGTGACGGCAGCATTCCACTACTCCTGTCCTTTTACGCAGGAAATGCTTGTTCCCATTTCCCGATAGCGATCCTGGGAGCCAAAATACTGTAAAACACGTTTTCATACATATTAGTGAATTCCAGGGGAGCGGAGACTCGGATTTGAATTCTGCCGGCAGCATTCGATTACTCGTGTCATTTTACGTAGGAAATGCTTGTTTCCGTTTCGTGATAGCGATCCTGGGAGCCAAAATACTGTAAAACACGTTTTCATGGATATTAGTGAATTCGAGAGGAACGGCGGCTCCGATTTGAATTGTGACGGCAGCATTCCACTACTCCTGTCCTTTTACGCAGGAAATGCTTGTTCCCATTTCCCGATAGCGATCCTGGGAGCCAAAATACTGGAAAACACGTTTTCATACATATTAGTGAATTCCAGGGGAGCGGAGACTCGGATTTGAATTCTGCTGACAGCATTCGATTAGTCGTGTCACTTTACGCAGGAAATGCTTATTCCCATTTCGCGATAGCGATTCTGGGAGCCAAAATACTGTAAAACACGTTTTCATACATATTAGTGAATTCCAGAGGAACGGAGGCTCGGATTTGAATTCTGCCGGCAGCGTTCTATTACTCGTGTCATTTTGCGCAGGAAATGCTTGTTACCAGTTCCTGATAGCGATCCTGGAAGTCAAAATACTGTAAAACACGTTTTCATACATATTAGTGAATTCCGGAGGAACGGCGGCTCCGATTTGAATTGTGACGGCAGCATTCCACTACTCCAGTCCTTTTACGCAGGAAATGCTTGTTCCCATTTCCCGATAGCGATCCTGGGAGTCAAAATACTGTAAAACACGTTTTGATACATATTAGTGAATTCCAGAGTAATGGAGGCTCGGATTTGAATTCTGCCGGCAGCATTCGATTAGTCGTGTCATTTTACGTCGGAAATGCTTGTTTCCATTTCCTGATAGCGATCCTGTGAGCCAAAATACTGTAAAACACGTTTTCACACATATTACTAAATTCCAGAGGAACGGATGCTTGGATCTGAATTCTGTCGGCAGCGTTCGATTATTCGTGTCATTTTACGTAGGAAATGCTTGTCTCCATTTCCTGATAGCGATCCTGGGAGCCACAATACTGTAAAATGCGTTTTCAAACATATTACTAATTTCCCGAGGTACGGAGAATCGGATTTGAATTCTGCCGACGCAGTTCGATTACGTGTGTCATTTTACGTAGGAAATACTTGTTTCCATTTCCTGATAGCGATCCTGGGAGCCAAAATACTGTAAAACACGTTTTCATGGATATCAGTGAATTCGAGAGGAACGGCGGCTCCGATTTGAATTGTGCCGGCAGCATTCCACTACTCCTGTCATTTTACGCAGGAAATGCTTGTTCCCATTTCCTGATAGCGATCCTGGAAGTCAAAATACTGTAAAACACGTTTTCATACATATTAGTGAATTCCAGAGGAATGGAGGCTCGGATTTGAATTCTGCCGGCAGCATTCGATTAGTCGTGTCATTTTACGCAGGAAATGCTTATTCCCATTTCCTGATAGCGATCCTGGGAGCCAAAATACTGTAAAACACGTTTTCATGGATATCAGTGAATTCGAGAGGAACGGCGGCTCCGATTTGAATTGTGCCGGCAGCATTCCACTACTCCTGTCATTTTACGCAGGAAATGCTTGTTCCCATTTCCTGATAGCGATCCTGGAAGTCAAAATACTGTAAAACACGTTTTCATACATATTAGTGAATTCCAGAGGAATGGAGGCTCGGATTTGAATTCTGCCGGCAGCATTCGATTAGTCGTGTCATTTTACGCAGGAAATGCTTATTCCCATTTCGTGATAGCGATTCTGGGAGCCAAAATACTGTAAAACACGTTTTCATACATATTAGTGAATTCCAGAGGAACGGAGGCTCGGATTTGAATTCTGCCGGCAGCATTCGATTAGTCGTGTCATTTTACGTCGGAAATGCTTGTTTCCATTTCCTGATAACGATCCTGGGAGCCAAAATACTCTCAAACACGTTTTCATACATATTAGTGAATTCCAGAGGAATGGAGGCTCCGATTTGAATTGTGCCGGCAGCATTCCACTACTCTTGTCATTTTACGCAGGAAATGCTTGTTCCCATTTCCTGATAGCGATCCTGGAAGTCAAAATACTGTAAAACACGTTTTCATGGATATTAGTGAATTCGAGAGGAACGGCGGCTCCGATTTGAATTGTGACGGCAGCATTCCACTACTCCTGTCCTTTTACGCAGGAAATGCTTGTTCCCATTTCCCGATAGCGATCCTGGGAGTCAAAATACTGTAAAACACGTTTTGATACATATTAGTGAATTCCAGAGGAATGGAGGCTCGGATTTGAATTCTGCCGGCAGCATTCGATTAGTCGTGTCATTTTACGCAGGAAATGCTTGCCCCCATTTCCTGATAGCGATCCTGGGAGCCAAAGTACTGTAAAACACGTTTTCATACATATTAGTGAATTCCAGAGGAACGGAGGCTCGGATTTGAATTCTGCCGGCAGCGTTCTATTACTCGTGTCATTTTGCGCAGGAAATGCTTGTTACCAGTTCCTGATAGCGATCCTGGAAGTCAAAATACTGTAAAACACGTTTTCATACATATTAGTGAATTCCGGAGGAACGGCGGCTCCGATTTGAATTGTGACGGCAGCATTCCACTACTCCTGTCCTTTTACGCAGGAAATGCTTGTTCCCATTTCCCGATAGCGATCCTGGGAGTCAAAATACTGTAAAACACGTTTTGATACATATTAGTGAATTCCAGAGTAATGGAGGCTCGGATTTGAATTCTGCCGGCAGCATTCGATTAGTCGTGTCACTTTACGCAGGAAATGCTTACTCCCATTTCGTGATAGCGATTCTGGGAGCCAAAATACTGTAAAACACGTTTTCATACATATTAGTGAATTCCAGAGGAACGGAGGCTCGGATTTGAATTCTGCCGGCAGCATTCGATTAGTCGTGTCATTTTACGTCGGAAATGCTTGTTTCCATTTCCTGATAGCGATCCTGTGAGCCAAAATACTGTAAAACACGTTTTCACACATATTACTAAATTCCAGAGGAACGGATGCTTGGATCTGAATTCTGTCGGCAGCGTTCGATTATTCGTGTCATTTTACGTAGGAAATGCTTGTCTCCATTTCCTGATAGCGATCCTGGGAGCCACAATACTGTAAAATGCGTTTTCAAACATATTACTAATTTCCAGAGGTACGGAGAATCGGATTTGAATTCTGCCGACGCAGTTCGATTACGTGTGTCATTTTACGTAGGAAATACTTGTTTCCATTTCCTGATAGCGATCCTGGGAGCCAAAATACTGTAAAACACGTTTTCATGGATATCAGTGAATTCGAGAGGAACGGCGGCTCCGATTTGAATTGTGCCGGCAGCATTCCACTACTCCTGTCATTTTACGCAGGAAATGCTTGTTCCCATTTCCTGATAGCGATCCTGGAAGTCAAAATACTGTAAAACACGTTTTCATACATATTAGTGAATTCCAGAGGAACGGAGGCTCGGATTTGAATTCTGCCGGCAGCATTCGATTAGTCGTGTCATTTTACGTCGGAAATGCTTGTTTCCATTTCCTGATAACGATCCTGGGAGCCAAAATACTCTCAAACACGTTTTCATACATATTAGTGAATTCCAGAGGAATGGAGGCTCGGATTTGAATTCTGCCGGCAGCATTCGATTAGTCGTGTCACTTTACGCAGGAAATGCTTATTCCCATTTCGTGATAGCGATTCTGGGAGCCAAAATACTGTAAAACACGTTTTCATACATATTAGTGAATTCCAGAGGAACGGAGGGTCGGATTTGAATTCTGCCGGCAGCGTTCTATTACTCGTGTCATTTTGCGCAGGAAATGCTTGTTACCAGTTCCTGATAGCGATCCTGGGAGCCAAAATACTGTAAAACACGTTTTCATACATATTAGTGAATTCCGGAGGAACGGCGGCTCCGATTTGAATTGTGACGGCAGCATTCCACTACTCCTGTCCTTTTACGCAGGAAATGCTTGTTCCCATTTCCCGATAGCGATCCTGGGAGTCAAAATACTGTAAAACACGTTTTGATACATATTAGTGAATTCCAGAGTAATGGAGGCTCGGATTTGAATTCTGCCGGCAGCATTCGATTAGTCGTGTCATTTTACGTCGGAAATGCTTGTTTCCATTTCCTGATAGCGATCCTGGGAGCCAAAATACTGTAAAACACGTTTTCACACATATTACTAAATTCCAGAGGAACGGATGCTTGGATCTGAATTCTGTCGGCAGCGTTCGATTATTCGTGTCATTTTACGTAGGAAATGCTTGTCTCCATTTCCTGATAGCGATCCTGGGAGCCAAAATACTGTAAAACACGTTTTCATACATATTAGTGAATTCCAGTGGAACGGAGGCTCGAATTTGAATTCTGCCGGCAGCATTCGATTAGTCGTGTCATTTTACGTCGGAAATGCTTGTTTCCATTTCCTGATAACGATCCTGGGAGCCAAAATACTCTCAAACACGTTTTCATACATATTAGTGAATTCCAGAGGAACGGAGGCTCGGATTTGAATTCTGCCGGCAGCGTTCGATTACTCGTGTCATTTTACGTAGGAAATGCTTATTCCCATTTCGTGATAGCGATCCTGGGAGCCAAAGTACTATAAAACACGTTTTCATACATATTAGTAAATTCCAGAGGAACGGAGGCTCCGATTTGAATTCTGCCGGCAGCATTCGATTAGTCGTGTCATTTTACGCAGGAAATGCTTGCCCCCATTTCCTGATAGCGATCCTGGGAGCCAAAGTACTGTAAAACACGTTTTCATACATATTAGTAAATTCCAGAGGAACGGAGACTCGGATTTGAATTCTGCCGGCAGTGTTCGATTAGTCGTGTCATTTTACGCAGGAAATGTTTATTCCCATTTCCCGATAGCGATCCTGGGAGCCACAATACTGTGGAACCCGTTTTCATACATATTAGTGAATTCCACAGGAACGAAGGCTCCGATTTGAATTCTGCCGTCAGCGTTCGATTACTCGTGTCATTTTACGTAGGAAATGCTTATTCCCATTTGGTGATAGCGATCCTGGGAGCCAAAATACTGTAAAACACGTTTTCATGGATATTAGTGAATTCGAGAGGAACGGCGGCTCCGATTTGAATTGTGACGGCAGCATTCCACTACTCCTGTCCTTTTACGCAGGAAATGCTTGTTCCCATTTCCCGATAGCGATCCTGGGAGTCAAAATACTGTAAAACACGTTTTGATACATATTAGTGAATTCCAGAGGAATGGAGGCTCGGATTTGAATTCTGCCGGCAGCATTCGATTAGTCGTGTCATTTTACGTAGGAAATGCTTGCCCCCATTTCCTGATAGCGATCCTGGGAGCCAAAGTATTGTAAAACACGTTTTCATACATATTAGTAAATTCCAGAGGAACGGAGGCTCCGATTTGAATTCTGCCGGCAGTGTTCGATTAGTCGTGTCATTTTACGCAGGAAATGCTTGTTCCCATTTCCCGATAGCGATCCTGGGAGCCAAAATACTCTCAAACACGTTTTCATACATATTAGTGAATTCCAGAGGAACGGAGGCTCCGATTTGAATTCTGCCGGCAGTGTTCGATTAGTCGTGTCATTTTGCGCAGGAAGTGCTTATTCCCATTTCGTGATAGCGATTCTGGGAGCCAAAATACTGTAAAACACGTTTTCATACATATTAGTGAATTCCAGAGGAACGGAGGCTCGGATTTGAATTCTGCCGGCAGCATTCGATTAGTCGTGTCATTTTACGTCGGAAATGCTTGTTTCCATTTCCTGATAACGATCCTGGGAGCCAAAATACTCTCAAACACGTTTTCATACATATTAGTGAATTCCAGAGGAATGGAGGCTCGGATTTGAATTCTGCCGGCAGCATTCGATTAGTCGTGTCACTTTACGCAGGAAATGCTTATTCCCATTTCGTGATAGCGATTCTGGGAGCCAAAATACTGTAAAACACGTTTTCATACATATTAGTGAATTCCAGAGGAACGGCGGTTCGGATTTGAATTCTGCCGGCAGCGTTCTATTACTCGTGTCATTTTGCGCAGGAAATGCTTGTTACCAGTTCCTGATAGCGATCCTGGAAGTCAAAATACTGTAAAACACGTTTTCATACATATTAGTGAATTCCAGAGGAATGGAGGCTCGGATTTGAATTCTGCCGGCAGCATTCGATTAGTCGTGTCATTTTACGCAGGAAATGCTTGCCCCCATTTCCTGATAGCGATCCTGGGAGCCAAAGTACTGTAAAACACGTTTTCATACATATTAGTAAATTCCAGAGGAACGGAGGCTCTGATTTGAATTCTGCCGGCAGTGTTCGATTAGTCGTGTCATTTTACGCAGGAAATGCTTGTTCCCATTTCCCGATAGCGATCCTGAGAACCAAAATACTGTAAAACACGTTTTCATACATATTAGTGAATTCCAGTGGAACGGAGGCTCGATTTTGAATTCTGCCGGCAGCATTCGATTAGTCGTGTCATTTTACGTCGGAAATGCTTGTTTCCATTTCCTGATAACGATCCTGGGAGCCAAAATACTCTCAAACACGTTTTCATACATATTAGTGAATTCCAGAGGAATGGAGGCTCGGATTTGAATTCTGCCGGCAGCGTTCTATTACTCGTGTCATTTTGCGCAGGAAATGCTTGTTACCAGTTCCTGATAGCGATCCTGGAAGTCAAAATACTGCAAAACACGTTTTCATACATATTAGTGAATTCCAGAGGAATGGAGGCTCGGATTTGAATTCTGCCGGCAGCATTCGATTAGTCGTGTCATTTTACGTCGGAAATGCTTGTTTCCATTTCCTGATAACGATCCTGGGAGCCAAAATACTCTCAAACACGTTTTCATACATATTAGTGAATTCCAGAGGAATGGAGGCTCGGATTTGAATTCTGCCGGCAGCGTTCTATTACTCGTGTCATTTTGCGCAGGAAATGCTTGTTACCAGTTCCTGATAGCGATCCTGGAAGTCAAAATACTGCAAAACACGTTTTCATACATATTAGTGAATTCCAGAGGAATGGAGGCTCGGATTTGAATTCTGCCGGCAGCATTCGATTAGTCGTGTCATTTTACGCAGGAAATGCTTGTTCCCATTTCCCGATAGCGATCCTGGGAGCCAAAATACTGTAAAACACGTTTTCATGGATATTAGTGAATTCGAGAGGAACGGCGGCTCCGATTTGAATTGTGACGGCAGCATTCCACTACTCCTGTCCTTTTACGCAGGAAATGCTTATTCCCATTTCGTGATAGCGATTCTGGGAGCCAAAATACTGTAAAACACGTTTTCATACATATTAGTGAATTCCAGAGGAATGGAGGCTCGGATTTGAATTCTGCCGGCAGCATTCGATTAGTCGTGTCATTTTACGCAGGAAATGCTTGTTCCCATTTCCCGATAGCGATCCTGGGAGCCAAAATACTGTAAAACACGTTTTCATGGATATTAGTGAATTCGAGAGGAACGGCGGCTCCGATTTGAATTGTGACGGCAGCATTCCACTACTCCTGTCCTTTTACGCAGGAAATGCTTATTCCCATTTCGTGATAGCGATTCTGGGAGCCAAAATACTGTAAAACACGTTTTCATACATATTAGTGAATTCCAGAGGAACGGAGGCTCGGATTTGAATTCTGCCGGCAGCGTTCTATTACTCGTGTCATTTTGCGCAGGAAATGCTTGTTACCAGTTCCTGACAGCGATCCTGGAAGTCAAAATACTGTAAAACACGTTTTCATACATATTAGTGAATTCGAGAGGAACGGCGGCTCCGATTTGAATTGTGACGGCAGCATTCCACTACTCCTGTCCTTTTACGCAGGAAATGCTTGTTCCCATTTCCCGATAGCGATCCTGGGAGCCAAAATACTGTAAAACACGTTTTCATACATATTAGTGAATTCCAGGGGAGCGGAGACTCGGATTTGAATTCTGCCGGCAGCATTCGATTACTCGTGTCATTTTACGTAGGAAATGCTTGTTTCCGTTTCCTGATAACGATCCTGGGAGCCAAAATACTGTAAAACACGTTTTCATACATATTAATGAATTCCAGTGGAACGGAGGCTCGAATTTGAATTCTGCCGGCAGCATTCGATTAGTCGTGTCATTTTACGTCGGAAATGCTTGTTTCCATTTCCTGATAACGATCCTGGGAGCCAAAATACTCTCAAACACGTTTTCATACATATTAGTGAATTCCAGAGGAACGGCGGCTCCGATTTGAATTGTGACGGCAGCATTCCACTACTCCTGTCCTTTTACGCAGGAAATGCTTGTTCCCATTTCCCGATAGCGATCCTGGGAGTCAAAATACTGTAAAACACGTTTTCATACATATTAGTGAATTCCAGAGGAATGGAGGCTCGGATTTGAATTCTGCCGGCAGCATTCGATTAGTCGTGTCATTTTACGTAGGAAATGCTTATTCCCATTTCGTGATAGCGATCCTGGGAGCCAAAATACTGTAAAACACGTTTTCATGGATATTAGTGAATTCGAGAGGAACGGCGGCTCCGATTTGAATTGTGACGGCAGGATTCCACTACTCCTGTCCTTTTACGCAGGAAATGCTTATTCCCATTTCGTGATAGCGATCCTGGGAGCCAAAATACTGTAAAACACGTTTTCATACATATTAGTGAATTCCAGTGGAGCGGAGACTCGGATTTGAATTCTGCCGGCAGCATTCGATTAGTCGTGTCATTTTACGTAGGAAATGCTTATTCCCATTTCGTGATAGCGATCCTGGGAGCCAAAATACTGTAAAACACGTTTTCATGGATATTAGTGAATTCGAGAGGAACGGCGGCTCCGATTTGAATTGTGACGGCAGCATTCCACTACTCCTGTCCTTTTACGCAGGAAATGCTTGTTCCCATTTCCCGATAGCGATCCTGGGAGCCAAAATACTGGAAAACACGTTTTCATACATATTAGTGAATTCCAGGGGAGCGGAGACTCGGATTTGAATTCTGCCGGCAGCATTCGATTACTCGTGTCATTTTACGTAGGAAATGCTTGTTTCCATTTCCTGATAACGATCCTGGGAGCCAAAATACTGTAAAACACGTTTTCATACATATTAATGAATTCCAGAGGAATGGAGGCTCGGATTTGAATTCTGCCGGCAGCATTCGATTAGTCGTGTCACTTTACGCAGGAAATGCTTATTCCCCTTTCGTGATAACGATCCTGGGAGCCAAAATACTCTCAAACACGTTTTCATACATATTAGTGAATTCCAGAGGAATGGAGGCTCGGATTTGAATTCTGCCGGCAGCGTTCTATTACTCGTGTCATTTTGCGCAGGAAATGCTTGTTACCAGTTCCTGATAGCGATCCTGGAAGTCAAAATACTGTAAAACACGTTTTCATACATATTAGTGAATTCGAGAGGAACGGCGGCTCCGATTTGAATTGTGACGGCAGCATTCCACTACTCCTGTCCTTTTACGCAGGAAATGCTTGTTCCCATTTCCCGATAGCGATCCTGGGAGTCAAAATACTGCAAAACACGTTTTCATACATATTAGTGAATTCCAGAGGAATGGAGGCTCGGATTTGAATTCTGCCGGCAGCATTCGATTAGTCGTGTCATTTTACGCAGGAAATGCTTGTTCCCATTTCCCGATAGCGATCCTGGGAGCCAAAATACTGTAAAACACGTTTTCATGGATATTAGTGAATTCGAGAGGAACGGCGGCTCCGATTTGAATTGTGACGGCAGCATTCCACTACTCCTGTCCTTTTACGCAGGAAATGCTTATTCCCATTTCGTGATAGCGATTCTGGGAGCCAAAATACTGTAAAACACGTTTTCATACATATTAGTGAATTCCAGAGGAATGGAGGCTCGGATTTGAATTCTGCCGGCAGCATTCGATTAGTCGTGTCATTTTACGCAGGAAATGCTTGTTCCCATTTCCCGATAGCGATCCTGGGAGCCAAAATACTGTAAAACACGTTTTCATGGATATTAGTGAATTCGAGAGGAACGGCGGCTCCGATTTGAATTGTGACGGCAGCATTCCACTACTCCTGTCCTTTTACGCAGGAAATGCTTATTCCCATTTCGTGATAGCGATTCTGGGAGCCAAAATACTGTAAAACACGTTTTCATACATATTAGTGAATTCCAGAGGAATGGAGGCTCGGATTTGAATTCTGCCGGCAGCATTCGATTAGTCGTGTCATTTTACGCAGGAAATGCTTGTTCCCATTTCCCGATAGCGATCCTGGGAGCCAAACTACTGTAAAACACGTTTTCATGGATATTAGTGAATTCGAGAGGAACGGCGGCTCCGATTTGAATTGTGACGGCAGCATTCCACTACTCCTGTCCTTTTACGCAGGAAATGCTTATTCCCATTTCGTGATAGCGATTCTGGGAGCCAAAATACTGTAAAACACGTTTTCATACATATTAGTGAATTCCAGAGGAACGGAGGCTCGGATTTGAATTCTGCCGGCAGCGTTCTATTACTCGTGTCATTTTGCGCAGGAAATGCTTGTTACCAGTTCCTGACAGCGATCCTGGAAGTCAAAATACTGTAAAACACGTTTTCATACATATTAGTGAATTCGAGAGGAACGGCGGCTCCGATTTGAATTGTGACGGCAGCATTCCACTACTCCTGTCCTTTTACGCAGGAAATGCTTGTTCCCATTTCCCGATAGCGATCCTGGGAGCCAAAATACTGTAAAACACGTTTTCATACATATTAGTGAATTCCAGGGGAGCGGAGACTCGGATTTGAATTCTGCCGGCAGCATTCGATTACTCGTGTCATTTTACGTAGGAAATGCTTGTTTCCGTTTCCTGATAACGATCCTGGGAGCCAAAATACTGTAAAACACGTTTTCATACATATTAATGAATTCCAGTGGAACGGAGGCTCGAATTTGAATTCTGCCGGCAGCATTCGATTAGTCGTGTCATTTTACGTCGGAAATGCTTGTTTCCATTTCCTGATAACGATCCTGGGAGCCAAAATACTCTCAAACACGTTTTCATACATATTAGTGAATTCCAGAGGAATGGAGGCTCGGATTTGAATTCTGCCGGCAGCGTTCTATTACTCGTGTCATTTTGCGCAGGAAATGCTTGTTACCAGTTCCTGATAGCGATCCTGGGAGTCAAAATACTGTAAAACACGTTTTCATACATATTAGTGAATTCCAGAGGAATGGAGGCTCGGATTTGAATTCTGCCGGCAGCATTCGATTAGTCGTGTCATTTTACGTAGGAAATGCTTATTCCCATTTCGTGATAGCGATCCTGGGAGCCAAAATACTGTAAAACACGTTTTCATGGATATTAGTGAATTCGAGAGGAACGGCGGCTCCGATTTGAATTGTGACGGCAGGATTCCACTACTCCTGTCCTTTTACGCAGGAAATGCTTATTCCCATTTCGTGATAGCGATCCTGGGAGCCAAAATACTGTAAAACACGTTTTCATACATATTAGTGAATTCCAGTGGAGCGGAGACTCGGATTTGAATTCTGCCGGCAGCATTCGATTAGTCGTGTCATTTTACGTAGGAAATGCTTATTCCCATTTCGTGATAGCGATCCTGGGAGCCAAAATACTGTAAAACACGTTTTCATGGATATTAGTGAATTCGAGAGGAACGGCGGCTCCGATTTGAATTGTGACGGCAGCATTCCACTACTCCTGTCCTTTTACGCAGGAAATGCTTGTTCCCATTTCCCGATAGCGATCCTGGGAGCCAAAATACTGGAAAACACGTTTTCATACATATTAGTGAATTCCAGGGGAGCGGAGACTCGGATTTGAATTCTGCCGGCAGCATTCGATTACTCGTGTCATTTTACGTAGGAAATGCTTGTTTCCATTTCCTGATAACGATCCTGGGAGCCAAAATACTGTAAAACACGTTTTCATACATATTAATGAATTCCAGAGGAATGGAGGCTCGGATTTGAATTCTGCCGGCAGCATTCGATTAGTCGTGTCACTTTACGCAGGAAATGCTTATTCCCCTTTCGTGATAACGATCCTGGGAGCCAAAATACTCTCAAACACGTTTTCATACATATTAGTGAATTCCAGAGGAATGGAGGCTCGGATTTGAATTCTGCCGGCAGCGTTCTATTACTCGTGTCATTTTGCGCAGGAAATGCTTGTTACCAGTTCCTGATAGCGATCCTGGAAGTCAAAATACTGTAAAACACGTTTTCATACATATTAGTGAATTCGAGAGGAACGGCGGCTCCGATTTGAATTGTGACGGCAGCATTCCACTACTCCTGTCCTTTTACGCAGGAAATGCTTGTTCCCATTTCCCGATAGCGATCCTGGGAGTCAAAATACTGCAAAACACGTTTTCATACATATTAGTGAATTCCAGAGGAATGGAGGCTCGGATTTGAATTCTGCCGGCAGCATTCGATTAGTCGTGTCATTTTACGCAGGAAATGCTTGTTCCCATTTCCCGATAGCGATCCTGGGAGCCAAAATACTGTAAAACACGTTTTCATGGATATTAGTGAATTCGAGAGGAACGGCGGCTCCGATTTGAATTGTGACGGCAGCATTCCACTACTCCTGTCCTTTTACGCAGGAAATGCTTATTCCCATTTCGTGATAGCGATTCTGGGAGCCAAAATACTGTAAAACACGTTTTCATACATATTAGTGAATTCCAGAGGAATGGAGGCTCGGATTTGAATTCTGCCGGCAGCATTCGATTAGTCGTGTCATTTTACGCAGGAAATGCTTGTTCCCATTTCCCGATAGCGATCCTGGGAGCCAAAATACTGTAAAACACGTTTTCATGGATATTAGTGAATTCGAGAGGAACGGCGGCTCCGATTTGAATTGTGACGGCAGCATTCCACTACTCCTGTCCTTTTACGCAGGAAATGCTTATTCCCATTTCGTGATAGCGATTCTGGGAGCCAAAATACTGTAAAACACGTTTTCATACATATTAGTGAATTCCAGAGGAATGGAGGCTCGGATTTGAATTCTGCCGGCAGCATTCGATTAGTCGTGTCATTTTACGCAGGAAATGCTTGTTCCCATTTCCCGATAGCGATCCTGGGAGCCAAACTACTGTAAAACACGTTTTCATGGATATTAGTGAATTCGAGAGGAACGGCGGCTCCGATTTGAATTGTGACGGCAGCATTCCACTACTCCTGTCCTTTTACGCAGGAAATGCTTATTCCCATTTCGTGATAGCGATTCTGGGAGCCAAAATACTGTAAAACACGTTTTCATACATATTAGTGAATTCCAGAGGAACGGAGGCTCGGATTTGAATTCTGCCGGCAGCGTTCTATTACTCGTGTCATTTTGCGCAGGAAATGCTTGTTACCAGTTCCTGACAGCGATCCTGGAAGTCAAAATACTGTAAAACACGTTTTCATACATATTAGTGAATTCGAGAGGAACGGCGGCTCCGATTTGAATTGTGACGGCAGCATTCCACTACTCCTGTCCTTTTACGCAGGAAATGCTTGTTCCCATTTCCCGATAGCGATCCTGGGAGCCAAAATACTGTAAAACACGTTTTCATACATATTAGTGAATTCCAGGGGAGCGGAGACTCGGATTTGAATTCTGCCGGCAGCATTCGATTACTCGTGTCATTTTACGTAGGAAATGCTTGTTTCCGTTTCCTGATAACGATCCTGGGAGCCAAAATACTGTAAAACACGTTTTCATACATATTAATGAATTCCAGTGGAACGGAGGCTCGAATTTGAATTCTGCCGGCAGCATTCGATTAGTCGTGTCATTTTACGTCGGAAATGCTTGTTTCCATTTCCTGATAACGATCCTGGGAGCCAAAATACTCTCAAACACGTTTTCATACATATTAGTGAATTCCAGAGGAATGGAGGCTCGGATTTGAATTCTGCCGGCAGCGTTCTATTACTCGTGTCATTTTGCGCAGGAAATGCTTGTTACCAGTTCCTGATAGCGATCCTGGAAGTCAAAATACTGTAAAACACGTTTTCATACATATTAGTGAATTCGAGAGGAACGGCGGCTCCGATTTGAATTGTGACGGCAGCATTCCACTACTCCTGTCCTTTTACGCAGAAAATGCTTGTTCCCATTTCCCGATAGCGATCCTGGGAGTCAAAATACTGTAAAACACGTTTTCATACATATTAGTGAATTCCAGAGGAATGGAGGCTCGGATTTGAATTCTGCCGGCAGCATTCGATTAGTCGTGTCATTTTACGCAGGAAATGCTTGTTCCCGTTTCCCGATAGCGATCCTGGGAGCCAAAATACTGTAAAACACGTTTTCATGGATATTAGTGAATTCGAGAGGAACGGCGGCTCCGATTTGAATTGTGACGGCAGCATTCCACTACTCCTGTCCTTTTACGCAGGAAATGCTTATTCCCATTTCGTGATAGCGATTCTGGGAGCCAAAATACTGTAAAACACGTTTTCATACATATTAGTGAATTCCAGAGGAACGGAGGCTCGGATTTGAATTCTGCCGGCAGCGTTCTATTACTCGTGTCGTTTTGCGCAGGAAATGCTTGTTACCAGTTCCTGACAGCGATCCTGGAAGTCAAAATACTGTAAAACACGTTTTCATACATATTAGTGAATTCGAGAGGAACGGCGGCTCCGATTTGAATTGTGACGGCAGCCTTCCACTACTCCTGTCCTTTTACGCAGGAAATGCTTGTTCCCATTTCCCGATAGCGATCCTGGGAGCCAAAATACTGTAAAACACGTTTTCATACATATTAGTGAATTCCAGGGGAGCGGAGACTCGGATTTGAATTCTGCCGGCAGCATTCGATTACTCGTGTCATTTTACGTAGGAAATGCTTGTTTCCGTTTCCTGATAACGATCCTGGGAGCCAAAATACTGTAAAACACGTTTTCATACATATTAATGAATTCCAGTGGAACGGAGGCTCGAATTTGAATTCTGCCGGCAGCATTCGATTAGTCGTGTCATTTTACGTCGGAAATGCTTGTTTCCATTTCCTGATAACGATCCTGGGAGCCAAAATACTCTCAAACACGTTTTCATACATATTAGTGAATTCCAGAGGAATGGAGGCTCGGATTTGAATTCTGCCGGCAGCGTTCTATTACTCGTGTCATTTTGCGCAGGAAATGCTTGTTACCAGTTCCTGATAGCGATCCTGGAAGTCAAAATACTGTAAAACACGTTTTCATACATATTAGTGAATTCGAGAGGAACGGCGGCTCCGATTTGAATTGTGACGGCAGCATTCCACTACTCCTGTCCTTTTACGCAGAAAATGCTTGTTCCCATTTCCCGATAGCGATCCTGGGAGTCAAAATACTGTAAAACACGTTTTCATACATATTAGTGAATTCCAGAGGAATGGAGGCTCGGATTTGAATTCTGCCGGCAGCATTCGATTAGTCGTGTCATTTTACGCAGGAAATGCTTGTTCCCGTTTCCCGATAGCGATCCTGGGAGCCAAAATACTGTAAAACACGTTTTCATGGATATTAGTGAATTCGAGAGGAACGGCGGCTCCGATTTGAATTGTGACGGCAGCATTCCACTACTCCTGTCCTTTTACGCAGGAAATGCTTATTCCCATTTCGTGATAGCGATCCTGGGAGCCAAAATACTGTAAAACACGTTTTCATACATATTAGTGAATTCCAGTGGAGCGGAGACTCGGATTTGAATTCTGCCGGCAGCATTCGATTAGTCGTGTCATTTTACGTAGGAAATGCTTGTTCCCATTTCCCGATAGCGATCCTGGGAGCCAAAATACTGTAAAACACGTTTTCATACATATTAATGAATTCCAGTGGAACGGAGGCTCGAATTTGAATTCTGCCGGCAGCATTCGATTAGTCGTGTCATTTTACGTCGGAAATGCTTGTTTCCATTTCCTGATAACGATCCTGGGAGCCAAAATACTCTCAAACACGTTTTCATACATATTAGTGAATTCCAGAGGAATGGAGGCTCGGATTTGAATTCTGCCGGCAGCGTTCTATTACTCGTGTCATTTTGCGCAGGAAATGCTTGTTACCAGTTCCTGATAGCGATCCTGGAAGTCAAAATACTGTAAAACACGTTTTCATACATATTAATGAATTCCAGTGGAACGGAGGCTCGAATTTGAATTCTGCCGGCAGCATTCGATTAGTCGTGTCATTTTACGTCGGAAATGCTTGTTTCCATTTCCTGATAACGATCCTGGGAGCCAAAATACTCTCAAACACGTTTTCATACATATTAGTGAATTCCAGAGGAATGGAGGCTCGGATTTGAATTCTGCCGGCAGCGTTCTATTACTCGTGTCATTTTGCGCAGGAAATGCTTGTTACCAGTTCCTGATAGCGATCCTGGAAGTCAAAATACTGTAAAACACGTTTTCATACATATTAGTGAATTCGAGAGGAACGGCGGCTCCGATTTGAATTGTGACGGCAGCATTCCACTACTCCTGTCCTTTTACGCAGGAAATGCTTGTTCCCATTTCCCGATAGCGATCCTGGGAGCCAAAATACTCTCAAACACGTTTTCATACATATTAGTGAATTCCAGAGGAATGGAGGCTCGGATTTGAATTCTGCCGGCAGCATTCGATTAGTCGTGTCATTTTACGCAGGAAATGCTTGCCCCCATTTCCTGATAGCGATCCTGGGAGCCAAAGTACTGTAAAACACGTTTTCATACATATTAGTAAATTCCAGAGGAACGGAGGCTCTGATTTGAATTCTGCCGGCAGTGTTCGATTAGTCGTGTCATTTTACGCAGGAAATGCTTGTTCCCATTTCCCGATAGCGATCCTGAGAGCCAAAATACTGTAAAACACGTTTTCATACATATTAGTGAATTCCAGTGGAACGGAGGCTCGATTTTGAATTCTGCCGGCAGCATTCGATTAGTCGTGTCATTTTACGTCGGAAATGCTTGTTTCCATTTCCTGATAACGATCCTGGGAGCCAAAATACTCTCAAACACGTTTTCATACATATTAGTGAATTCCAGAGGAATGGAGGCTCGGATTTGAATTCTGCCGGCAGCGTTCTATTACTCGTGTCATTTTGCGCAGGAAATGCTTGTTCCCATTTCCCGATAGCGATCCTGGGAGTCAAAATACTGCAAAACACGTTTTCATACATATTAGTGAATTCCAGAGGAATGGAGGCTCGGATTTGAATTCTGCCGGCAGCATTCGATTAGTCGTGTCATTTTACGCAGGAAATGCTTGTTCCCATTTCCCGATAGCGATCCTGGGAGCCAAAATACTGTAAAACACGTTTTCATGGATATTAGTGAATTCGAGAGGAACGGCGGCTCCGATTTGAATTGTGACGGCAGCATTCCACTACTCCTGTCCTTTTACGCAGGAAATGCTTATTCCCATTTCGTGATAGCGATTCTGGGAGCCAAAATACTGTAAAACACGTTTTCATACATATTAGTGAATTCCAGAGGAATGGAGGCTCGGATTTGAATTCTGCCGGCAGCATTCGATTAGTCGTGTCATTTTACGCAGGAAATGCTTGTTCCCATTTCCCGATAGCGATCCTGGGAGCCAAAATACTGTAAAACACGTTTTCATGGATATTAGTGAATTCGAGAGGAACGGCGGCTCCGATTTGAATTGTGACGGCAGCATTCCACTACTCCTGTCCTTTTACGCAGGAAATGCTTATTCCCATTTCGTGATAGCGATTCTGGGAGCCAAAATACTGTAAAACACGTTTTCATACATATTAGTGAATTCCAGAGGAACGGAGGCTCGGATTTGAATTCTGCCGGCAGCGTTCTATTACTCGTGTCATTTTGCGCAGGAAATGCTTGTTACCAGTTCCTGATAGCGATCCTGGAAGTCAAAATACTGTAAAACACGTTTTCATACATATTAGTGAATTCGAGAGGAACGGCGGCTCCGATTTGAATTGTGACGGCAGCATTCCACTACTCCTGTCCTTTTACGCAGGAAATGCTTGTTCCCATTTCCCGATAGCGATCCTGGGAGCCAAAATACTGTAAAACACGTTTTCATACATATTAGTGAATTCCAGGGGAGCGGAGACTCGGATTTGAATTCTGCCGGCAGCATTCGATTACTCGTGTCATTTTACGTAGGAAATGCTTGTTTCCGTTTCCTGATAACGATCCTGGGAGCCAAAATACTGTAAAACACGTTTTCATACATATTAATGAATTCCAGTGGAACGGAGGCTCGAATTTGAATTCTGCCGGCAGCATTCGATTAGTCGTGTCATTTTACGTCGGAAATGCTTGCTTCCATTTCCTGATAACGATCCTGGGAGCCAAAATACTGTAAAACACGTTTTCATACATATTAGTGAATTCCAGTGGAGCGGAGACTCGGATTTGAATTCTGCCGGCAGCATTCGATTAGTCGTGTCATTTTACGTAGGAAATGCTTATTCCCATTTCGTGATAGCGATCCTGGGAGCCAAAATATTGTAAAACACGTTTTCATGGATATTAGTGAATTCGAGAGGAACGGCGGCTCCGATTTGAATTGTGACGGCAGCATTCCACTACTCCTGTCCTTTTACGCAGGAAATGCTTGTTCCCATTTCCCGATAGCGATCCTGGGAGTCAAAATAGTGTAAAACACGTTTTCATACATATTAGTGAATTCCAGAGGAATGGAGGCTCGGATTTGAATTCTGCCGGCAGCATTCGATTAGTCGTGTCATTTTACGCAGGAAATGCTTGTTCCCATTTCCTGATAACGATCCTGGGAGCCAAAATACTCTCAAACACGTTTTCATACATATTAGTGAATTCCAGAGGAATGGAGGCTCGGATTTGAATTCTGCCGGCAGCGTTCTATTACTCGTGTCATTTTGCGCAGGAAATGCTTGTTACCAGTTCCTGATAGCGATCCTGGAAGTCAAGATACTGTAAAACACGTTTTCATACATATTAGTGAATTCGAGAGGAACGGCGGCTCCGATTTGAATTGTGACGGCAGCATTCCACTACTCCTGTCCTTTTACGCAGGAAATGCTTATTCCCATTTCGTGATAGCGATTCTGGGAGCCAAAATACTGTAAAACACGTTTTCATACATAGTAGTAAATTCCAGAGGAACGGAGGCTCCGATTTGAATTCTGCCGGCAGTGTTCGATTAGTCGTGTCATTTTACGCAGGAAATGCTTGTTCCCATTTCCCGATAGCGATCCTGGGAGCCAAAATACTGTAAAACACGTTTCATGGATATTAGTGAATTCGAGAGGAACGGCGGCTCCGATTTGAATTGTGACGGCAGCATTCCACTACTCCTGTCCTTTTACGCAGGAAATGCTTGTTCCCATTTCCCGATAGCGATCCTGGGAGCCAAAATACTGGAAAACACGTTTTCATACATATTAGTGAATTCCAGGGGAGCGGAGACTCGGATTTGAATTCTGCCGGCAGCATTCGATTACTCGTGTCATTTTACGTAGGAAATGCTTGTTTCCATTTCCTGATAACGATCCTGGGAGCCAAAATACTGTAAAACACGTTTTCATACATATTAGTGAATTCCAGAGGAATGAAGGCTCGGATTTGAATTCTGCCGGCAGCATTCGATTAGTCGTGTCACTTTACGCAGGAAATGCTTATTCCCCTTTCGTGATAGCGATTCTGGGAGCCAAAATACTGTAAAACACGTTTTCATACATATTAGTGAATTCCAGAGGAACGGAGGCTCGGATTTGAATTCTGCCGGCAGCGTTCTATTACTCGTGTCATTTTGCGCAGGAAATGCTTGTTACCAGTTCCTGATAGCGATCCTGGAAGTCAAAATACTGTAAAACACGTTTTGATACATATTAGTGAATTCCAGAGGAATGGAGGCTCGGATTTGAATTCTGCCGGCAGCATTCGATTAGTCGTGTCATTTTACGTCGGAAATGCTTGTTTCCATTTCCTGATAACGATCCTGGGAGCCAAAATACTGTAAAACACGTTTTCATGGATATTAGTGAATTCGAGAGGAACGGCGGCTCCGATTTGAATTGTGACGGCAGCATTCCACTACTCCTGTCCTTTTACGCAGGAAATGCTTATTCCCATTTCGTGATAGCGATTCTGGGAGCCAAAATACTGTAAAACACGTTTTCATACATATTAGTGAATTCCAGAGGAATGGAGGCTCGGATTTGAATTCTGCCGGCAGCATTCGATTAGTCGTGTCATTTTACGCAGGAAATGCTTGTTCCCATTTCCCGATAGCGATCCTGGGAGCCAAAATACTGTAAAACACGTTTTCATGGATATTAGTGAATTCGAGAGGAACGGCGGCTCCGATTTGAATTGTGACGGCAGCATTCCACTACTCCTGTCCTTTTACGCAGGAAATGCTTATTCCCATTTCGTGATAGCGATTCTGGGAGCCAAAATACTGTAAAACACGTTTTCATACATATTAGTGAATTCCAGAGGAACGGAGGCTCGGATTTGAATTCTGCCGGCAGCGTTCTATTACTCGTGTCATTTTGCGCAGGAAATGCTTGTTACCAGTTCCTGACAGCGATCCTGGAAGTCAAAATACTGTAAAACACGTTTTCATACATATTAGTGAATTCGAGAGGAACGGCGGCTCCGATTTGAATTGTGACGGCAGCATTCCACTACTCCTGTCCTTTTACGCAGGAAATGCTTGTTCCCATTTCCCGATAGCGATCCTGGGAGCCAAAATACTGTAAAACACGTTTTCATACATATTAGTGAATTCCAGGGGAGCGGAGACTCGGATTTGAATTCTGCCGGCAGCATTCGATTACTCGTGTCATTTTACGTAGGAAATGCTTGTTTCCGTTTCCTGATAACGATCCTGGGAGCCAAAATACTGTAAAACACGTTTTCATACATATTAATGAATTCCAGTGGAACGGAGGCTCGAATTTGAATTCTGCCGGCAGCATTCGATTAGTCGTGTCATTTTACGTCGGAAATGCTTGTTTCCATTTCCTGATAACGATCCTGGGAGCCAAAATACTCTCAAACACGTTTTCATACATATTAGTGAATTCCAGAGGAATGGAGGCTCGGATTTGAATTCTGCCGGCAGCGTTCTATTACTCGTGTCATTTTGCGCAGGAAATGCTTGTTACCAGTTCCTGATAGCGATCCTGGAAGTCAAAATACTGTAAAACGCGTTTTCATACATATTAGTGAATTCGAGAGGAACGGCGGCTCCGATTTGAATTGTGACGGCAGCATTCCACTACTCCTGTCCTTTTACGCAGGAAATGCTTGTTCCCATTTCCCGATAGCGATCCTGGGAGTCAAAATACCGTAAAACACGTTTTCATACATATTAGTGAATTCCAGAGGAATGGAGGCTCGGATTTGAATTCTGCCGGCAGCATTCGATTAGTCGTGTCATTTTACGCAGGAAATGCTTGTTCCCGTTTCCCGATAGCGATCCTGGGAGCCAAAATACTGTAAAACACGTTTTCATGGATATTAGTGAATTCGAGAGGAACGGCGGCTCCGATTTGAATTGTGACGGCAGCATTCCACTACTCCTGTCCTTTTACGCAGGAAATGCTTATTCCCATTTCGTGATAGCGATCCTGGGAGCCAAAATACTGTAAAACACGTTTTCATACATATTAGTGAATTCCAGTGGAGCGGAGACTCGGATTTGAATTCTGCCGGCAGCATTCGATTAGTCGTGTCATTTTACGTAGGAAATGCTTATTCCCATTTCGTGATAGCGATCCTGGGAGCCAAAATACTGTAAAACACGTTTTCATGGATATTAGTGAATTCGAGAGGAACGGCGGCTCCGATTTGAATTGTGACGGCAGCATTCCACTACTCCTGTCCTTTTACGCAGGAAATGCTTATTCCCATTTCGTGATAGCGATCCTGGGAGCCAAAATACTGTAAAACACGTTTTCATACATATTAGTGAATTCCAGTGGAGCGGAGACTCGGATTTGAATTCTGCCGGCAGCATTCGATTAGTCGTGTCATTTTACGTAGGAAATGCTTATTCCCATTTCGTGATAGCGATCCTGGGAGCCAAAATACTGTAAAACACGTTTTCATGGATATTAGTGAATTCGAGAGGAACGGCGGCTCCGATTTGAATTGTGACGGCAGCATTCCACTACTCCTGTCCTTTTACGCAGGAAATGCTTATTCCCATTTCGTGATAGCGATCCTGGGAGCCAAAATACTGTAAAACACGTTTTCATACATATTAGTGAATTCCAGTGGAGCGGAGACTCGGATTTGAATTCTGCCGGCAGCATTCGATTAGTCGTGTCATTTTACGTAGGAAATGCTTATTCCCATTTCGTGATAGCGATCCTGGGAGCCAAAATACTGTAAAACACGTTTTCATGGATATTAGTGAATTCGAGAGGAACGGCGGCTCCGATTTGAATTGTGACGGCAGCATTCCACTACTCCTGTCCTTTTACGCAGGAAATGCTTGTTCCCATTTCCCGATAGCGATCCTGGGAGCCAAAATACTGGAAAACACGTTTTCATACATATTAGTGAATTCCAGGGGAGCGGAGACTCGGATTTGAATTCTGCCGGCAGCATTCGATTACTCGTGTCATTTTACGTAGGAAATGCTTGTTTCCATTTCCTGATAACGATTCTGGGAGCCAAAATACTGTAAAACACGTTTTCATACATATTAGTGAATTCCGGAGGAATGGAGGCTCGGATTTGAATTCTGCCGGCAGCATTCGATTAGTCGTGTCATTTTACGCAGGAAATGCTTGTTCCCATTTCCCGATAGCGAACCTGGGAGCCAAAATACTGTAAAACACGTTTTCATGGATATTAGTGAATTCGAGAGGAACGGCGGCTCCGATTTGAATTGTGACGGCAGCATTCCACTACTCCTGTCCTTTTACGCAGGAAATGCTTGTTCCCATTTCCCGATAGCGATCCTGGGAGTCAAAATACTGTAAAACACGTTTTCATACATATTAGTGAATTCCAGAGGAATGGAGGCTCGGATTTGAATTCTGCCGGCAGCATTCGATTAGTCGTGTCATTTTACGTAGGAAATGCTTATTCCCATTTCGTGATAGCGATCCTGGGAGCCAAAATACTGTAAAACACGTTTTCATGGATATTAGTGAATTCGAGAGGAACGGCGGCTTCGATTTGAATTGTGACGGCAGCATTCCACTACTCCTGTCCTTTTACGCAGGAAATGCTTGTTCCCATTTCCCGATAGCGATCCTGGGAGCCAAAATACTGGAAAACACGTTTTCATACATATTAGTGAATTCCAGGGGAGCGGAGACTCGGATTTGAATTCTGCCGGCAGCATTCGATTACTCGTGTCATTTTACGTAGGAAATGCTTGTTTCCATTTCCTGATAACGATTCTGGGAGCCAAAATACTGTAAAACACGTTTTCATACATATTAGTGAATTCCGGAGGAATGGAGGCTCGGATTTGAATTCTGCCGGCAGCATTCGATTAGTCGTGTCATTTTACGCAGGAAATGCTTGTTCCCATTTCCCGATAGCGAACCTGGGAGCCAAAATACTGTAAAACACGTTTTCATGGATATTAGTGAATTCGAGAGGAACGGCGGCTCCGATTTGAATTGTGACGGCAGCATTCCACTACTCCTGTCCTTTTACGCAGGAAATGCTTATTCCCATTTCGTGATAGCGATCCTGGGAGCCAAAATACTGTAAAACACGTTTTCATACATATTAGTGAATTCCAGTGGAGCGGAGACTCGGATTTGAATTCTGCCGGCAGCATTCGATTAGTCGTGTCATTTTACGTAGGAAATGCTTATTCCCATTTCGTGATAGCGATCCTGGGAGCCAAAATACTCTCAAACACGTTTTCATACATATTAGTGAATTCCAGAGGAATGGAGGCTCGGATTTGAATTCTGCCGGCAGCGTTCTATTACTCGTGTCATTTTGCGCAGGAAATGCTTGTTACCAGTTCCTGATAGCGATCCTGGAAGTCAAAATACTGTAAAACACGTTTTCATACATATTAGTGAATTCGAGAGGAACGGCGGCTCCGATTTGAATTGTGACGGCAGCATTCCACTACTCCTGTCCTTTTACGCAGGAAATGCTTGTTCCCATTTCCCGATAGCGATCCTGGGAGTCAAAATACTGCAAAACACGTTTTCATACATATTAGTGAATTCCAGAGGAATGGAGGCTCGGATTTGAATTCTGCCGGCAGCATTCGATTAGTCGTGTCATTTTACGCAGGAAATGCTTGTTCCCATTTCCCGATAGCGATCCTGGGAGCCAAAATACTGTAAAACACGTTTTCATGGATATTAGTGAATTCGAGAGGAACGGCGGCTCCGATTTGAATTGTGACGGCAGCATTCCACTACTCCTGTCCTTTTACGCAGGAAATGCTTGTTCCCATTTCCCGATAGCGATCCTGGGAGCCAAAATACTCTCAAACACGTTTTCATACATATTAGTGAATTCCAGAGGAATGGAGGCTCGGATTTGAATTCTGCCGGCAGCATTCGATTAGTCGTGTCATTTTACGCAGGAAATGCTTGCCCCCATTTCCTGATAGCGATCCTGGGAGCCAAAGTACTGTAAAACACGTTTTCATACATATTAGTGAATTCGAGAGGAACGGCGGCTCCGATTTGAATTGTGACGGCAGCATTCCACTACTCCTGTCCTTTTACGCAGGAAATGCTTGTTCCCATTTCCCGATAGCGATCCTGGGAGCCAAAATACTGTAAAACACGTTTTCATACATATTAGTGAATTCCAGAGGAATGGAGGCTCGGATTTGAATTCTGCCGGCAGCGTTCTATTACTCGTGTCATTTTGCGCAGGAAATGCTTGTTACCAGTTCCTGATAGCGATCCTGGAAGTCAAAATACTGTAAAACACGTTTTCATACATATTAGTGAATACGAGAGGAACGGCGGCTCCGATTTGAATTGTGACGGCAGCATTCCACTACTCCTGTCCTTTTACGCAGGAAATGCTTGTTCCCATTTCCCGATAGCGATCCTGGGAGTCAAAATACTGTAAAACACGTTTTCATACATATTAGTGAATTCCAGAGGAATGGAGGCTCGGATTTGAATTCTGCCGGCAGCATTCGATTAGTCGTGTCATTTTACGCAGGAAATGCTTGTTCCCATTTCCCGATAGCGAACCTGGGAGCCAAAATACTGTAAAACACGTTTTCATGGATATTAGTGAATTCGAGAGGAACGGCGGCTCCGATTTGAATTGTGACGGCAGCATTCCACTACTCCTGTCCTTTTACGCAGGAAATGCTTATTCCCATTTCGTGATAGCGATCCTGGGAGCCAAAATACTGTAAAACACGTTTTCATACATATTAGTGAATTCCAGTGGAGCGGAGACTGGGATTTGAATTCTGCCGGCAGCATTCGATTAGTCGTGTCATTTTGCGCAGGAAATGCTTGTTACCAGTTCCTGATAGCGATCCAGGAAGTCAAAATACTGTAAAACACGTTTTCATACATATTAGTGAATTCGAGAGGAACGGCGGCTCCGATTTGAATTGTGACGGCAGCATTCCACTACTCCTGTCCTTTTACGCAGGAAATGCTTATTCCCATTTCGTGATAGCGATCCTGGGAGCCAAAATACTGTAAAACACGTTTTCATACATATTAGTGAATTCCAGTGGAGCGGAGACTCGGATTTGAATTCTGCCGGCAGCATTCGATTAGTCGTGTCATTTTACGTAGGAAATGCTTATTCCCATTTCGTGATAGCGATCCTGGGAGCCAAAATACTGTAAAACACGTTTTCATGGATATTAGTGAATTCGAGAGGAACGGCGGCTCCGATTTGAATTGTGACGGCAGCATTCCACTACTCCTGTCCTTTTACGCAGGAAATGCTTGTTCCCATTTCCCGATAGCGATCCTGGGAGCCAAAATACTGGAAAACACGTTTTCATACATATTAGTGAATTCCAGGGGAGCGGAGACTCGGATTTGAATTCTGCCGGCAGCATTCGATTACTCGTGTCATTTTACGTAGGAAATGCTTGTTTCCATTTCCTGATAACGATCCTGGGAGCCAAAATACTGTAAAACACGTTTTCATACATATTAATGAATTCCAGAGGAATGGAGGCTCGGATTTGAATTCTGCCGGCAGCATTCGATTAGTCGTGTCATTTTACGTAGGAAATGCTTGTTTCCATTTCCTGATAACGATCCTGGGAGCCAAAATACTGTAAAACACGTTTTCATACATATTAGTGAATTCCAGAGGAATGAAGGCTCGGATTTGAATTCTGCCGGCAGCATTCGATTAGTCGTGTCACTTTACGCAGGAAATGCTTATTCCCCTTTCGTGATAGCGATTCTGGGAGCCAAAATACTGTAAAACACGTTTTCATACATATTAGTGAATTCCAGAGGAACGGAGGCTCGGATTTGAATTCTGCCGGCAGCGTTCTATTACTCGTGTCATTTTGCGCAGGAAATGCTTGTTACCAGTTCCTGATAGCGATCCTGGAAGTCAAAATACTGTAAAACACGTTTTCATACATATTAGTGAATTCCAGAGTAATGGAGGCTCGGATTTGAATTCTGCCGGCAGCATTCGATTAGTCGTGTCATTTTACGTCGGAAATGCTTGTTTCCATTTCCTGATAACGATCCTGGGAGCCAAAATACTGTAAAACACGTTTTCATGGATATTAGTGAATTCGAGAGGAACGGCGGCTCCGATTTGAATTGTGACGGCAGCATTCCACTACTCCTGTCCTTTTACGCAGGAAATGCTTATTCCCATTTCGTGATAGCGATTCTGGGAGCCAAAATACTGTAAAACACGTTTTCATACATATTAGTGAATTCCAGAGGAATGGAGGGTCGGATTTGAATTCTGCCGGCAGCATTCGATTAGTCGTGTCATTTTACGCAGGAAATGCTTGTTCCCATTTCCCGATAGCGATCCTGGGAGCCAAAATACTGTAAAACACGTTTTCATGGATATTAGTGAATTCGAGAGGAACGGCGGCTCCGATTTGAATTGTGACGGCAGCATTCCACTACTCCTGTCCTTTTACGCAGGAAATGCTTATTCCCATTTCGTGATAGCGATTCTGGGAGCCAAAATACTGTAAAACACGTTTTCATACATATTAGTGAATTCCAGAGGAACGGAGGCTCGGATTTGAATTCTGCCGGCAGCGTTCTATTACTCGTGTCATTTTGCGCAGGAAATGCTTGTTACCAGTTCCTGACAGCGATCCTGGAAGTCAAAATACTGTAAAACACGTTTTCATACATATTAGTGAATTCGAGAGGAACGGCGGCTCCGATTTGAATTGTGACGGCAGCATTCCACTACTCCTGTCCTTTTACGCAGGAAATGCTTGTTCCCATTTCCCGATAGCGATCCTGGGAGCCAAAATACTGTAAAACACGTTTTCATACATATTAGTGAATTCCAGGGGAGCGGAGACTCGGATTTGAATTCTGCCGGCAGCATTCGATTACTCGTGTCATTTTACGTAGGAAATGCTTGTTTCCGTTTCCTGATAACGATCCTGGGAGCCAAAATACTGTAAAACACGTTTTCATACATATTAATGAATTCCAGTGGAACGGAGGCTCGAATTTGAATTCTGCCGGCAGCATTCGATTAGTCGTGTCATTTTACGTCGGAAATGCTTGTTTCCATTTCCTGATAACGATCCTGGGAGCCAAAATACTCTCAAACACGTTTTCATACATATTAGTGAATTCCAGAGGAATGGAGGCTCGGATTTGAATTCTGCCGGCAGCGTTCTAGTACTCGTGTCATTTTGCGCAGGAAATGCTTGTTACCAGTTCCTGATAGCGATCCTGGAAGTCAAAATACTGTAAAACGCGTTTTCATACATATTAGTGAATTCGAGAGGAACGGCGGCTCCGATTTGAATTGTGACGGCAGCATTCCACTACTCCTGTCCTTTTACGCAGGAAATGCTTGTTCCCATTTCCCGATAGCGATCCTGGGAGTCAAAATACTGTAAAACACGTTTTCATACATATTAGTGAATTCCAGAGGAATGGAGGCTCGGATTTGAATTCTGCCGGCAGCATTCGATTAGTCGTGTCATTTTACGCAGGAAATGCTTGTTCCCGTTTCCCGATAGCGATCCTGGGAGCCAAAATACTGTAAAACACGTTTTCATGGATATTAGTGAATTCGAGAGGAACGGCGGCTCCGATTTGAATTGTGACGGCAGCATTCCACTACTCCTGTCCTTTTACGCAGGAAATGCTTATTCCCATTTCGTGATAGCGATCCTGGGAGCCAAAATACTGTAAAACACGTTTTCATACATATTAGTGAATTCCAGTGGAGCGGAGACTCGGATTTGAATTCTGCCGGCAGCATTCGATTAGTCGTGTCATTTTACGTAGGAAATGCTTATTCCCATTTCGTGATAGCGATCCTGGGAGCCAAAATACTGTAAAACACGTTTTCATGGATATTAGTGAATTCGAGAGGAACGGCGGCTCCGATTTGAATTGTGACGGCAGCATTCCACTACTCCTGTCCTTTTACGCAGGAAATGCTTGTTCCCATTTCCCGATAGCGATCCTGGGAGCCAAAATACTGGAAAACACGTTTTCATACATATTAGTGAATTCCAGGGGAGCGGAGACTCGGATTTGAATTCTGCCGGCAGCATTCGATTACTCGTGTCATTTTACGTAGGAAATGCTTGTTTCCATTTCCTGATAACGATTCTGGGAGCCAAAATACTGTAAAACACGTTTTCATACATATTAGTGAATTCCAGAGGAATGGAGGCTCGGATTTGAATTCTGCCGGCAGCATTCGATTAGTCGTGTCATTTTACGCAGGAAATGCTTGTTCCCATTTCCCGATAGCGAACCTGGGAGCCAAAATACTGTAAAACACGTTTTCATGGATATTAGTGAATTCGAGAGGAACGGCGGCTCCGATTTGAATTGTGACGGCAGCATTCCACTACTCCTGTCCTTTTACGCAGGAAATGCTTATTCCCATTTCGTGATAGCGATCCTGGGAGCCAAAATACTGTAAAACACGTTTTCATACATATTAGTGAATTCCAGTGGAGCGGAGACTCGGATTTGAATTCTGCCGGCAGCATTCGATTAGTCGTGTCATTTTACGTAGGAAATGCTTATTCCCATTTCGTGATAGCGATCCTGGGAGCCAAAATACTCTCAAACACGTTTTCATACATATTAGTGAATTCCAGAGGAACGGAGGCTCGGATTTGAATTCTGCCGGCAGCGTTCGATTAGTCGTGTCATTTTACGCAGGAAATGCTTGTTCCCATTTCCCGATAGCGATCCTGGGAGCCAAAATACTGTAAAACACGTTTTCATGGATATTAGTGAATTCGAGAGGAACGGCGGCTCCGATTTGAATTGTGACGGCAGCATTCCACTACTCCTGTCCTTTTACGCAGGAAATGCTTATTCCCATTTCGTGATAGCGATTCTGGGAGCCAAAATACTGTAAAACACGTTTTCATACATATTAGTGAATTCCAGAGGAACGGAGGCTCGGATTTGAATTCTGCCGGCAGCGTTCTATTACTCGTGTCATTTTGCGCAGGAAATGCTTGTTACCAGTTCCTGACAGCGATCCTGGAAGTCAAAATACTGTAAAACACGTTTTCATACATATTAGTGAATTCGAGAGGAACGGCGGCTCCGATTTGAATTGTGACGGCAGCATTCCACTACTCCTGTCCTTTTACGCAGGAAATGCTTGTTCCCATTTCCCGATAGCGATCCTGGGAGCCAAAATACTGTAAAACACGTTTTCATACATATTAGTGAATTCCAGGGGAGCGGAGACTCGGATTTGAATTCTGCCGGCAGCATTCGATTACTCGTGTCATTTTACGTAGGAAATGCTTGTTTCCGTTTCCTGATAACGATCCTGGGAGCCAAAATACTGTAAAACACGTTTTCATACATATTAATGAATTCCAGTGGAACGGAGGCTCGAATTTGAATTCTGCCGGCAGCATTCGATTAGTCGTGTCATTTTACGTCGGAAATGCTTGTTTCCATTTCCTGATAACGATCCTGGGAGCCAAAATACTCTCAAACACGTTTTCATACATATTAGTGAATTCCAGAGGAATGGAGGCTCGGATTTGAATTCTGCCGGCAGCGTTCGATTACTCGTGTCATTTTGCGCAGGAAATGCTTGTTACCAGTTCCTGATAGCGATCCTGGAAGTCAAAATACTGTAAAACGCGTTTTCATACATATTAGTGAATTCGAGAGGAACGGCGGCTCCGATTTGAATTGTGACGGCAGCATTCCACTACTCCTGTCCTTTTACGCAGGAAATGCTTGTTCCCATTTCCCGATAGCGATCCTGGGAGCCAAAATACTGTAAAACACGTTTTCATACATATTAGTGAATTCCAGAGGAATGGAGGCTCGGATTTGAATTCTGCCGGCAGCATTCGATTAGTCGTGTCATTTTACGCAGGAAATGCTTGTTCCCGTTTCCCGATAGCGATCCTGGGAGCCAAAATACTGTAAAACACGTTTTCATGGATATTAGTGAATTCGAGAGGAACGGCGGCTCCGATTTGAATTGTGACGGCAGCATTCCACTACTCCTGTCCTTTTACGCAGGAAATGCTTATTCCCATTTCGTGATAGCGATCCTGGGAGCCAAAATACTGTAAAACACGTTTTCATACATATTAGTGAATTCCAGTGGAGCGGAGACTCGGATTTGAATTCTGCCGGCAGCATTCGATTAGTCGTGTCATTTTACGTAGGAAATGCTTATTCCCATTTCGTGATAGCGATCCTGGGAGCCAAAATACTGTAAAACACGTTTTCATGGATATTAGTGAATTCGAGAGGAACGGAGGCTCGGATTTGAATTGTGCCGGCAGCATTCCACTACTCCTGTCCTTTTACGCAGGAAATGCTTGTTCCCATTTCCCGATAGCGATCCTGGGAGCCAAAATACTGGAAAACACGTTTTCATACATATTAGTGAATTCCAGGGGAGCGGAGACTCGGATTTGAATTCTGCCGGCAGCATTCGATTAGTCGTGTCATTTTACGTAGGAAATGCTTATTCCCATTTCGTGATAGCGATCCTGGGAGCCAAAATACTCTCAAACACGTTTTCATACATATTAGTGAATTCCAGAGGAATGGAGGCTCGGATTTGAATTCTGCCGGCAGCGTTCGATTAGTCGTGTCATTTTACGCAGGAAATGCTTGTTCCCATTTCCCGATAGCGATCCTGGGAGCCAAAATACTGTAAAACACGTTTTCATGGATATTAGTGAATTCGAGAGGAACGGCGGCTCCGATTTGAATTGTGACGGCAGCATTCCACTACTCCTGTCCTTTTACGCAGGAAATGCTTATTCCCATTTCGTAATAGCGATTCTGGGAGCCAAAATACTGTAAAACACGTTTTCATACATATTAGTGAATTCCAGAGGAACGGAGGCTCGGATTTGAATTCTGCCGGCAGCGTTCTATTACTCGTGTCATTTTGCGCAGGAAATGCTTGTTACCAGTTCCTGACAGCGATCCTGGAAGTCAAAATACTGTAAAACACGTTTTCATACATATTAGTGAATTCGAGAGGAACGGCGGCTCCGATTTGAATTGTGACGGCAGCATTCCACTACTCCTGTCCTTTTACGCAGGAAATGCTTGTTCCCATTTCCCGATAGCGATCCTGGGAGCCAAAATACTGTAAAACACGTTTTCATACATATTAGTGAATTCCAGGGGAGCGGAGACTCGGATTTGAATTCTGCCGGCAGCATTCGATTACTCGTGTCATTTTACGTAGGAAATGCTTGTTTCCGTTTCCTGATAGCGATCCTGGGAGCCAAAATACTGTAAAACACGTTTTCATACATATTAGTGAATTCCAGTGGAGCGGAGACTCGGATTTGAATTCTGCCGGCAGCATTCGATTAGTCGTGTCATTTTACGTAGGAAATGCTTATTCCCATTTCGTGATAGCGATCCTGGGAGCCAAAATACTCTCAAACACGTTTTCATACATATTAGTGAATTCCAGAGGAATGGAGGCTCGGATTTGAATTCTGCCGGCAGCGTTCTATTACTCGTGTCATTTTGCGCAGGAAATGCTTGTTACCAGTTCCTGATAGCGATCCTGGGAGCCAAAATACTGTAAAACACGTTTTCATGGATATTAGTGAATTCGAGAGGAACGGCGGCTCCGATTTGAATTGTGACGGCAGCATTCCACTACTCCTGTCCTTTTACGCAGGAAATGCTTGTTCCCATTTCCCGATAGCGATCCTGGGAGCCAAAATACTGGAAAACACGTTTTCATACATATTAGTGAATTCCAGGGGAGCGGAGACTCGGATTTGAATTCTGCCGGCAGCATTCGATTACTCGTGTCATTTTACGTAGGAAATGCTTGTTTCCATTTCCTGATAACGATCCTGGGAGCCAAAATACTGTAAAACACGTTTTCATACATATTAATGAATTCCAGAGGAATGGAGGCTCGGATTTGAATTCTGCCGGCAGCATTCGATTAGTCGTGTCACTTTACGCAGGAAATGCTTATTCCCCTTTCGTGATAACGATCCTGGGAGCCAAAATACTCTCAAACACGTTTTCATACATATTAGTGAATTCCAGAGGAATGGAGGCTCGGATTTGAATTCTGCCGGCAGCGTTCTATTACTCGTGTCATTTTGCGCAGGAAATGCTTGTTACCAGTTCCTGATAGCGATCCTGGAAGTCAAAATACTGTAAAACACGTTTTCATACATATTAGTGAATTCGAGAGGAACGGCGGCTCCGATTTGAATTGTGACGGCAGCATTCCACTACTCCTGTCCTTTTACGCAGGAAATGCTTGTTCCCATTTCCCGATAGCGATCCTGGGAGTCAAAATACTGCAAAACACGTTTTCATACATATTAGTGAATTCCAGAGGAATGGAGGCTCGGATTTGAATTCTGCCGGCAGCATTCGATTAGTCGTGTCATTTTACGCAGGAAATGCTTGTTCCCATTTCCCGATAGCGATCCTGGGAGCCAAAATACTGTAAAACACGTTTTCATGGATATTAGTGAATTCGAGAGGAACGGCGGCTCCGATTTGAATTGTGACGGCAGCATTCCACTACTCCTGTCCTTTTACGCAGGAAATGCTTATTCCCATTTCGTGATAGCGATTCTGGGAGCCAAAATACTGTAAAACACGTTTTCATACATATTAGTGAATTCCAGAGGAATGGAGGCTCGGATTTGAATTCTGCCGGCAGCATTCGATTAGTCGTGTCATTTTACGCAGGAAATGCTTGTTCCCATTTCCCGATAGCGATCCTGGGAGCCAAAATACTGTAAAACACGTTTTCATGGATATTAGTGAATTCGAGAGGAACGGCGGCTCCGATTTGAATTGTGACGGCAGCATTCCACTACTCCTGTCCTTTTACGCAGGAAATGCTTATTCCCATTTCGTGATAGCGATTCTGGGAGCCAAAATACTGTAAAACACGTTTTCATACATATTAGTGAATTCCAGAGGAATGGAGGCTCGGATTTGAATTCTGCCGGCAGCATTCGATTAGTCGTGTCATTTTACGCAGGAAATGCTTGTTCCCATTTCCCGATAGCGATCCTGGGAGCCAAACTACTGTAAAACACGTTTTCATGGATATTAGTGAATTCGAGAGGAACGGCGGCTCCGATTTGAATTGTGACGGCAGCATTCCACTACTCCTGTCCTTTTACGCAGGAAATGCTTATTCCCATTTCGTGATAGCGATTCTGGGAGCCAAAATACTGTAAAACACGTTTTCATACATATTAGTGAATTCCAGAGGAACGGAGGCTCGGATTTGAATTCTGCCGGCAGCGTTCTATTACTCGTGTCATTTTGCGCAGGAAATGCTTGTTACCAGTTCCTGACAGCGATCCTGGAAGTCAAAATACTGTAAAACACGTTTTCATACATATTAGTGAATTCGAGAGGAACGGCGGCTCCGATTTGAATTGTGACGGCAGCATTCCACTACTCCTGTCCTTTTACGCAGGAAATGCTTATTCCCATTTCCCGATAGCGATCCTGGGAGCCAAAATACTGTAAAACACGTTTTCATACATATTAGTGAATTCCAGGGGAGCGGAGACTCGGATTTGAATTCTGCCGGCAGCATTCGATTACTCGTGTCATTTTACGTAGGAAATGCTTGTTTCCGTTTCCTGATAACGATCCTGGGAGCCAAAATACTGTAAAACACGTTTTCATACATATTAGTGAATTCCAGTGGAACGGAGGCTCGAATTTGAATTCTGCCGGCAGCATTCGATTAGTCGTGTCATTTTACGTCGGAAATGCTTGTTTCCATTTCCTGATAACGATCCTGGGAGCCAAAATACTCTCAAACACGTTTTCATACATATTAGTGAATTCCAGAGGAATGGAGGCTCGGATTTGAATTCTGCCGGCAGCGTTCTATTACTCGTGTCATTTTGCGCAGGAAATGCTTGTTACCAGTTCCTGATAGCGATCCTGGAAGTCAAAATACTGTAAAACACGTTTTCATACATATTAGTGAATTCGAGAGGAACGGCGGCTCCGATTTGAATTGTGACGGCAGCATTCCACTACTCCTGTCCTTTTACGCAGAAAATGCTTGTTCCCATTTCCCGATAGCGATCCTGGGAGTCAAAATACTGTAAAACACGTTTTCATACATATTAGTGAATTCCAGAGGAATGGAGGCTCGGATTTGAATTCTGCCGGCAGCATTCGATTAGTCGTGTCATTTTACGCAGGAAATGCTTGTTCCCGTTTCCCGATAGCGATCCTGGGAGCCAAAATACTGTAAAACACGTTTTCATGGATATTAGTGAATTCGAGAGGAACGGCGGCTCCGATTTGAATTGTGACGGCAGCATTCCACTACTCCTGTCCTTTTACGCAGGAAATGCTTATTCCCATTTCGTGATAGCGATTCTGGGAGCCAAAATACTGTAAAACACGTTTTCATACATATTAGTGAATTCCAGAGGAACGGAGGCTCGGATTTGAATTCTGCCGGCAGCGTTCTATTACTCGTGTCGTTTTGCGCAGGAAATGCTTGTTACCAGTTCCTGACAGCGATCCTGGAAGTCAAAATACTGTAAAACACGTTTTCATACATATTAGTGAATTCGAGAGGAACGGCGGCTCCGATTTGAATTGTGACGGCAGCCTTCCACTACTCCTGTCCTTTTACGCAGGAAATGCTTGTTCCCATTTCCCGATAGCGATCCTGGGAGCCAAAATACTGTAAAACACGTTTTCATACATATTAGTGAATTCCAGGGGAGCGGAGACTCGGATTTGAATTCTGCCGGCAGCATTCGATTACTCGTGTCATTTTACGTAGGAAATGCTTGTTTCCGTTTCCTGATAACGATCCTGGGAGCCAAAATACTGTAAAACACGTTTTCATACATATTAATGAATTCCAGTGGAACGGAGGCTCGAATTTGAATTCTGCCGGCAGCATTCGATTAGTCGTGTCATTTTACGTCGGAAATGCTTGTTTCCATTTCCTGATAACGATCCTGGGAGCCAAAATACTCTCAAACACGTTTTCATACATATTAGTGAATTCCAGAGGAATGGAGGCTCGGATTTGAATTCTGCCGGCAGCGTTCTATTACTCGTGTCATTTTGCGCAGGAAATGCTTGTTACCAGTTCCTGATAGCGATCCTGGAAGTCAAAATACTGTAAAACACGTTTTCATACATATTAGTGAATTCGAGAGGAACGGCGGCTCCGATTTGAATTGTGACGGCAGCATTCCACTACTCCTGTCCTTTTACGCAGAAAATGCTTGTTCCCATTTCCCGATAGCGATCCTGGGAGTCAAAATACTGTAAAACACGTTTTCATACATATTAGTGAATTCCCAGAGGAATGGAGGCTCGGATTTGAATTCTGCCGGCAGCATTCGATTAGTCGTGTCATTTTACGCAGGAAATGCTTGTTCCCGTTTCCCGATAGCGATCCTGGGAGCCAAAATACTGTAAAACACGTTTTCATGGATATTAGTGAATTCGAGAGGAACGGCGGCTCCGATTTGAATTGTGACGGCAGCATTCCACTACTCCTGTCCTTTTTACGCAGGAAATGCTTATTCCCATTTCGTGATAGCTCCTGGGAGCCAAAATACTGTAAAACACGTTTTCATACATATTAGTGAATTCCAGTGGAGCGGAGACTCGGATTTGAATTCTGCCGGCAGCATTCGATTAGTCGTGTCATTTTACGTAGGAAATGCTTGTTCCCATTTCCCGATAGCGATCCTGGGAGCCAAAATACTGTAAAACACGTTTTCATACATATTAATGAATTCCAGTGGAACGGAGGCTCGAATTTGAATTCTGCCGGCAGCATTCGATTAGTCGTGTCATTTTACGTCGGAAATGCTTGTTTCCATTTCCTGATAACGATCCTGGGAGCCAAAATACTCTCAAACACGTTTTCATACATATTAGTGAATTCCAGAGGAATGGAGGCTCGGATTTGAATTCTGCCGGCAGCGTTCTATTACTCGTGTCATTTTGCGCAGGAAATGCTTGTTACCAGTTCCTGATAGCGATCCTGGAAGTCAAAATACTGTAAAACACGTTTTCATACATATTAATGAATTCCAGTGGAACGGAGGCTCGAATTTGAATTCTGCCGGCAGCATTCGATTAGTCGTGTCATTTTACGTCGGAAATGCTTGTTTCCATTTCCTGATAACGATCCTGGGAGCCAAAATACTCTCAAACACGTTTTCATACATATTAGTGAATTCCAGAGGAATGGAGGCTCGGATTTGAATTCTGCCGGCAGCGTTCTATTACTCGTGTCATTTTGCGCAGGAAATGCTTGTTACCAGTTCCTGATAGCGATCCTGGAAGTCAAAATACTGTAAAACACGTTTTCATACATATTAGTGAATTCGAGAGGAACGGCGGCTCCGATTTGAATTGTGACGGCAGCATTCCACTACTCCTGTCCTTTTACGCAGGAAATGCTTGTTCCCATTTCCCGATAGCGATCCTGGGAGCCAAAATACTCTCAAACACGTTTTCATACATATTAGTGAATTCCAGAGGAATGGAGGCTCGGATTTGAATTCTGCCGGCAGCATTCGATTAGTCGTGTCATTTTACGCAGGAAATGCTTGCCCCCATTTCCTGATAGCGATCCCGGGAGCCAAAATACTGTAAAACACGTTTTCATACATATTAGTAAATTCCAGAGGAACGGAGGCTCTGATTTGAATTCTGCCGGCAGTGTTCGATTAGTCGTGTCATTTTACGCAGGAAATGCTTGTTCCCATTTCCCGATAGCGATCCTGAGAGCCAAAATACTGTAAAACACGTTTTCATACATATTAGTGAATTCCAGTGGAACGGAGGCTCGATTTTGAATTCTGCCGGCAGCATTCGATTAGTCGTGTCATTTTACGTCGGAAATGCTTGTTTCCATTTCCTGATAACGATCCTGGGAGCCAAAATACTCTCAAACACGTTTTCATACATATTAGTGAATTCCAGAGGAATGGAGGCTCGGATTTGAATTCTGCCGGCAGCGTTCTATTACTCGTGTCATTTTGCGCAGGAAATGCTTGTTCCCATTTCCCGATAGCGATCCTGGGAGTCAAAATACTGCAAAACACGTTTTCATACATATTAGTGAATTCCAGAGGAATGGAGGCTCGGATTTGAATTCTGCCGGCAGCATTCGATTAGTCGTGTCATTTTACGCAGGAAATGCTTGTTCCCATTTCCCGATAGCGATCCTGGGAGCCAAAATACTGTAAAACACGTTTTCATGGATATTAGTGAATTCGAGAGGAACGGCGGCTCCGATTTGAATTGTGACGGCAGCATTCCACTACTCCTGTCCTTTTACGCAGGAAATGCTTATTCCCATTTCGTGATAGCGATTCTGGGAGCCAAAATACTGTAAAACACGTTTTCATACATATTAGTGAATTCCAGAGGAATGGAGGCTCGGATTTGAATTCTGCCGGCAGCATTCGATTAGTCGTGTCATTTTACGCAGGAAATGCTTGTTCCCATTTCCCGATAGCGATCCTGGGAGCCAAAATACTGTAAAACACGTTTTCATGGATATTAGTGAATTCGAGAGGAACGGCGGCTCCGATTTGAATTGTGACGGCAGCATTCCACTACTCCTGTCCTTTTACGCAGGAAATGCTTATTCCCATTTCGTGATAGCGATTCTGGGAGCCAAAATACTGTAAAACACGTTTTCATACATATTAGTGAATTCCAGAGGAACGGAGGCTCGGATTTGAATTCTGCCGGCAGCGTTCTATTACTCGTGTCATTTTGCGCAGGAAATGCTTGTTACCAGTTCCTGACAGCGATCCTGGAAGTCAAAATACTGTAAAACACGTTTTCATACATATTAGTGAATTCGAGAGGAACGGCGGCTCCGATTTGAATTGTGACGGCAGCATTCCACTACTCCTGTCCTTTTACGCAGGAAATGCTTGTTCCCATTTCCCGATAGCGATCCTGGGAGCCAAAATACTGTAAAACACGTTTTCATACATATTAGTGAATTCCAGGGGAGCGGAGACTCGGATTTGAATTCTGCCGGCAGCATTCGATTACTCGTGTCATTTTACGTAGGAAATGCTTGTTTCCGTTTCCTGATAACGATCCTGGGAGCCAAAATACTGTAAAACACGTTTTCATACATATTAATGAATTCCAGTGGAACGGAGGCTCGAATTTGAATTCTGCCGGCAGCATTCGATTAGTCGTGTCATTTTACGTCGGAAATGCTTGCTTCCATTTCCTGATAACGATCCTGGGAGCCAAAATACTGTAAAACACGTTTTCATACATATTAGTGAATTCCAGTGGAGCGGAGACTCGGATTTGAATTCTGCCGGCAGCATTCGATTAGTCGTGTCATTTTACGTAGGAAATGCTTATTCCCATTTCGTGATAGCGATCCTGGGAGCCAAAATATTGTAAAACACGTTTTCATGGATATTAGTGAATTCGAGAGGAACGGCGGCTCCGATTTGAATTGTGACGGCAGCATTCCACTACTCCTGTCCTTTTACGCAGGAAATGCTTGTTCCCATTTCCCGATAGCGATCCTGGGAGTCAAAATAGTGTAAAACACGTTTTCATACATATTAGTGAATTCCAGAGGAATGGAGGCTCGGATTTGAATTCTGCCGGCAGCATTCGATTAGTCGTGTCATTTTACGTAGGAAATGCTTGTTTCCATTTCCTGATAACGATCCTGGGAGCCAAAATACTCTCAAACACGTTTTCATACATATTAGTGAATTCCAGAGGAATGGAGGCTCGGATTTGAATTCTGCCGGCAGCGTTCTATTACTCGTGTCATTTTGCGCAGGAAATGCTTGTTACCAGTTCCTGATAGCGATCCTGGAAGTCAAGATACTGTAAAACACGTTTTCATACATATTAGTGAATTCGAGAGGAACGGCGGCTCCGATTTGAATTGTGACGGCAGCATTCCACTACTCCTGTCCTTTTACGCAGGAAATGCTTATTCCCATTTCGTGATAGCGATCCTGGGAGCCAAAATACTGTAAAACACGTTTTCATACATATTAGTAAATTCCAGAGGAACGGAGGCTCCGATTTGAATTCTGCCGGCAGTGTTCGATTAGTCGTGTCATTTTACGCAGGAAGTGCTTGTTCCCATTTCCCGATAGCGATCCTGGGAGCCAAAATACTGTAAAACACGTTTCATGGATATTAGTGAATTCGAGAGGAACGGCGGCTCCGATTTGAATTGTGACGGCAGCATTCCACTACTCCTGTCCTTTTACGCAGGAAATGCTTGTTCCCATTTCCCGATAGCGATCCTGGGAGCCAAAATACTGTAAAACACGTTTTCATACATATTAGTGAATTCCAGGGGAGCGGAGACTCGGATTTGAATTCTGCCGGCAGCATTCGATTACTCGTGTCATTTTACGTAGGAAATGCTTGTTTCCATTTCCTGATAACGATCCTGGGAGCCAAAATACTGTAAAACACGTTTTCATACATATTAGTGAATTCCAGAGGAATGAAGGCTCGGATTTGAATTCTGCCGGCAGCATTCGATTAGTCGTGTCACTTTACGCAGGAAATGCTTATTCCCCTTTCGTGATAGCGATTCTGGGAGCCAAAATACTGTAAAACACGTTTTCATACATATTAGTGAATTCCAGAGGAACGGAGGCTCGGATTTGAATTCTGCCGGCAGCGTTCTATTACTCGTGTCATTTTGCGCAGGAAATGCTTGTTACCAGTTCCTGATAGCGATCCTGGAAGTCAAAATACTGTAAAACACGTTTTCATACATATTAGTGAATTCCAGAGTAATGGAGGCTCGGATTTGAATTCTGCCGGCAGCATTCGATTAGTCGTGTCATTTTACGTCGGAAATGCTTGTTTCCATTTCCTGATAACGATCCTGGGAGCCAAAATACTGTAAAACACGTTTTCATGGATATTAGTGAATTCGAGAGGAACGGCGGCTCCGATTTGAATTGTGACGGCAGCATTCCACTACTCCTGTCCTTTTACGCAGGAAATGCTTATTCCCATTTCGTGATAGCGATTCTGGGAGCCAAAATACTGTAAAACACGTTTTCATACATATTAGTGAATTCCAGAGGAATGGAGGCTCGGATTTGAATTCTGCCGGCAGCATTCGATTAGTCGTGTCATTTTACGCAGGAAATGCTTGTTCCCATTTCCCGATAGCGATCCTGGGAGCCAAAATACTGTAAAACACGTTTTCATGGATATTAGTGAATTCGAGAGGAACGGCGGCTCCGATTTGAATTGTGACGGCAGCATTCCACTACTCCTGTCCTTTTACGCAGGAAATGCTTATTCCCATTTCGTGATAGCGATTCTGGGAGCCAAAATACTGTAAAACACGTTTTCATACATATTAGTGAATTCCAGAGGAACGGAGGCTCGGATTTGAATTCTGCCGGCAGCGTTCTATTACTCGTGTCATTTTGCGCAGGAAATGCTTGTTACCAGTTCCTGACAGCGATCCTGGAAGTCAAAATACTGTAAAACACGTTTTCATACATATTAGTGAATTCGAGAGGAACGGCGGCTCCGATTTGAATTGTGACGGCAGCATTCCACTACTCCTGTCCTTTTACGCAGGAAATGCTTGTTCCCATTTCCCGATAGCGATCCTGGGAGCCAAAATACTGTAAAACACGTTTTCATACATATTAGTGAATTCCAGGGGAGCGGAGACTCGGATTTGAATTCTGCCGGCAGCATTCGATTACTCGTGTCATTTTACGTAGGAAATGCTTGTTTCCGTTTCCTGATAACGATCCTGGGAGCCAAAATACTGTAAAACACGTTTTCATACATATTAGTGAATTCCAGTGGAACGGAGGCTCGAATTTGAATTCTGCCGGCAGCATTCGATTAGTCGTGTCATTTTACGTCGGAAATGCTTGTTTCCATTTCCTGATAACGATCCTGGGAGCCAAAATACTCTCAAACACGTTTTCATACATATTAGTGAATTCCAGAGGAATGGAGGCTCGGATTTGAATTCTGCCGGCAGCGTTCTATTACTCGTGTCATTTTGCGCAGGAAATGCTTGTTACCAGTTCCTGATAGCGATCCTGGAAGTCAAAATACTGTAAAACGCGTTTTCATACATATTAGTGAATTCGAGAGGAACGGCGGCTCCGATTTGAATTGTGACGGCAGCATTCCACTACTCCTGTCCTTTTACGCAGGAAATGCTTGTTCCCATTTCCCGATAGCGATCCTGGGAGTCAAAATACCGTAAAACACGTTTTCATACATATTAGTGAATTCCAGAGGAATGGAGGCTCGGATTTGAATTCTGCCGGCAGCATTCGATTAGTCGTGTCATTTTACGCAGGAAATGCTTGTTCCCGTTTCCCGATAGCGATCCTGGGAGCCAAAATACTGTAAAACACGTTTTCATGGATATTAGTGAATTCGAGAGGAACGGCGGCTCCGATTTGAATTGTGACGGCAGCATTCCACTACTCCTGTCCTTTTACGCAGGAAATGCTTATTCCCATTTCGTGATAGCGATCCTGGGAGCCAAAATACTGTAAAACACGTTTTCATACATATTAGTGAATTCCAGTGGAGCGGAGACTCGGATTTGAATTCTGCCGGCAGCATTCGATTAGTCGTGTCATTTTACGTAGGAAATGCTTATTCCCATTTCGTGATAGCGATCCTGGGAGCCAAAATACTGTAAAACACGTTTTCATGGATATTAGTGAATTCGAGAGGAACGGCGGCTCCGATTTGAATTGTGACGGCAGCATTCCACTACTCCTGTCCTTTTACGCAGGAAATGCTTATTCCCATTTCGTGATAGCGATCCTGGGAGCCAAAATACTGTAAAACACGTTTTCATACATATTAGTGAATTCCAGTGGAGCGGAGACTCGGATTTGAATTCTGCCGGCAGCATTCGATTAGTCGTGTCATTTTACGCAGGAAATGCTTATTCCCATTTCGTGATAGCGATCCTGGGAGCCAAAATACTGTAAAACACGTTTTCATGGATATTAGTGAATTCGAGAGGAACGGCGGCTCCGATTTGAATTGTGACGGCAGCATTCCACTACTCCTGTCCTTTTACGCAGGAAATGCTTATTCCCATTTCGTGATAGCGATCCTGGGAGCCAAAATACTGTAAAACACGTTTTCATACATATTAGTGAATTCCAGTGGAGCGGAGACTCGGATTTGAATTCTGCCGGCAGCATTCGATTAGTCGTGTCATTTTACGTAGGAAATGCTTATTCCCATTTCGTGATAGCGATCCTGGGAGCCAAAATACTGTAAAACACGTTTTCATGGATATTAGTGAATTCGAGAGGAACGGCGGCTCCGATTTGAATTGTGACGGCAGCATTCCACTACTCCTGTCCTTTTACGCAGGAAATGCTTGTTCCCATTTCCCGATAGCGATCCTGGGAGCCAAAATACTGTAAAACACGTTTTCATACATATTAGTGAATTCCAGGGGAGCGGAGACTCGGATTTGAATTCTGCCGGCAGCATTCGATTACTCGTGTCATTTTACGTAGGAAATGCTTGTTTCCATTTCCTGATAACGATTCTGGGAGCCAAAATACTGTAAAACACGTTTTCATACATATTAGTGAATTCCGGAGGAATGGAGGCTCGGATTTGAATTCTGCCGGCAGCATTCGATTAGTCGTGTCATTTTACGCAGGAAATGCTTGTTCCCATTTCCCGATAGCGAACCTGGGAGCCAAAATACTGTAAAACACGTTTTCATGGATATTAGTGAATTCGAGAGGAACGGCGGCTCCGATTTGAATTGTGACGGCAGCATTCCACTACTCCTGTCCTTTTACGCAGGAAATGCTTGTTCCCATTTCCCGATAGCGATCCTGGGAGTCAAAATACTGTAAAACACGTTTTCATACATATTAGTGAATTCCAGAGGAATGGAGGCTCGGATTTGAATTCTGCCGGCAGCATTCGATTAGTCGTGTCATTTTACGTAGGAAATGCTTATTCCCATTTCGTGATAGCGATCCTGGGAGCCAAAATACTGTAAAACACGTTTTCATGGATATTAGTGAATTCGAGAGGAACGGCGGCTTCGATTTGAATTGTGACGGCAGCATTCCACTACTCCTGTCCTTTTACGCAGGAAATGCTTGTTCCCATTTCCCGATAGCGATCCTGGGAGCCAAAATACTGGAAAACACGTTTTCATACATATTAGTGAATTCCAGGGGAGCGGAGACTCGGATTTGAATTCTGCCGGCAGCATTCGATTACTCGTGTCATTTTACGTAGGAAATGCTTGTTTCCATTTCCTGATAACGATTCTGGGAGCCAAAATACTGTAAAACACGTTTTCATACATATTAGTGAATTCCGGAGGAATGGAGGCTCGGATTTGAATTCTGCCGGCAGCATTCGATTAGTCGTGTCATTTTACGCAGGAAATGCTTGTTCCCATTTCCCGATAGCGATCCTGGGAGCCAAAATACTGTAAAACACGTTTTCATGGATATTAGTGAATTCGAGAGGAACGGCGGCTCCGATTTGAATTGTGACGGCAGCATTCCACTACTCCTGTCCTTTTACGCAGGAAATGCTTATTCCCATTTCGTGATAGCGATCCTGGGAGCCAAAATACTGTAAAACACGTTTTCATACATATTAGTGAATTCCAGTGGAGCGGAGACTCGGATTTGAATTCTGCCGGCAGCATTCGATTAGTCGTGTCATTTTACGTAGGAAATGCTTATTCCCATTTCGTGATAGCGATCCTGGGAGCCAAAATACTCTCAAACACGTTTTCATACATATTAGTGAATTCCAGAGGAATGGAGGCTCGGATTTGAATTCTGCCGGCAGCGTTCTATTACTCGTGTCATTTTGCGCAGGAAATGCTTGTTACCAGTTCCTGATAGCGATCCTGGAAGTCAAAATACTGTAAAACACGTTTTCATACATATTAGTGAATTCGAGAGGAACGGCGGCTCCGATTTGAATTGTGACGGCAGCATTCCACTACTCCTGTCCTTTTACGCAGGAAATGCTTGTTCCCATTTCCCGATAGCGATCCTGGGAGCCAAAATACTGCAAAACACGTTTTCATACATATTAGTGAATTCCAGAGGAATGGAGGCTCGGATTTGAATTCTGCCGGCAGCATTCGATTAGTCGTGTCATTTTACGCAGGAAATGCTTGTTCCCATTTCCCGATAGCGATCCTGGGAGCCAAAATACTGTAAAACACGTTTTCATGGATATTAGTGAATTCGAGAGGAACGGCGGCTCCGATTTGAATTGTGACGGCAGCATTCCACTACTCCTGTCCTTTTACGCAGGAAATGCTTGTTCCCATTTCCCGATAGCGATCCTGGGAGCCAAAATACTCTCAAACACGTTTTGATACATATTAGTGAATTCCAGAGGAATGGAGGCTCGGATTTGAATTCTGCCGGCAGCATTCGATTAGTCGTGTCATTTTACGCAGGAAATGCTTGCCCCCATTTCCTGATAGCGATCCTGGGAGCCAAAGTACTGTAAAACACGTTTTCATACATATTAGTGAATTCGAGAGGAACGGCGGCTCCGATTTGAATTGTGACGGCAGCATTCCACTACTCCTGTCCTTTTACGCAGGAAATGCTTGTTCCCATTTCCCGATAGCGATCCTGGGAGCCAAAATACTGTAAAACACGTTTTCATACATATTAGTGAATTCCAGAGGAATGGAGGCTCGGATTTGAATTCTGCCGGCAGCGTTCTATTACTCGTGTCATTTTGCGCAGGAAATGCTTGTTACCAGTTCCTGATAGCGATCCTGGAAGTCAAAATACTGTAAAACACGTTTTCATACATATTAGTGAATACGAGAGGAACGGCGGCTCCGATTTGAATTGTGACGGCAGCATTCCACTACTCCTGTCCTTTTACGCAGGAAATGCTTGTTCCCATTTCCCGATAGCGATCCTGGGAGTCAAAATACTGTAAAACACGTTTTCATACATATTAGTGAATTCCAGAGGAATGGAGGCTCGGATTTGAATTCTGCCGGCAGCATTCGATTAGTCGTGTCATTTTACGCAGGAAATGCTTGTTCCCATTTCCCGATAGCGAACCTGGGAGCCAAAATACTGTAAAACACGTTTTCATGGATATTAGTGAATTCGAGAGGAACGGCGGCTCCGATTTGAATTGTGACGGCAGCATTCCACTACTCCTGTCCTTTTACGCAGGAAATGCTTATTCCCATTTCGTGATAGCGATCCTGGGAGCCAAAATACTGTAAAACACGTTTTCATACATATTAGTGAATTCCAGTGGAGCGGAGACTGGGATTTGAATTCTGCCGGCAGCATTCGATTAGTCGTGTCATTTTGCGCAGGAAATGCTTGTTACCAGTTCCTGATAGCGATCCTGGAAGTCAAAATACTGTAAAACACGTTTTCATACATATTAGTGAATTCGAGAGGAACGGCGGCTCCGATTTGAATTGTGACGGCAGCATTCCACTACTCCTGTCCTTTTACGCAGGAAATGCTTATTCCCATTTCGTGATAGCGATCCTGGGAGCCAAAATACTGTAAAACACGTTTTCATACATATTAGTGAATTCCAGTGGAGCGGAGACTCGGATTTGAATTCTGCCGGCAGCATTCGATTAGTCGTGTCATTTTACGTAGGAAATGCTTATTCCCATTTCGTGATAGCGATCCTGGGAGCCAAAATACTGTAAAACACGTTTTCATGGATATTAGTGAATTCGAGAGGAACGGCGGCTCCGATTTGAATTGTGACGGCAGCATTCCACTACTCCTGTCCTTTTACGCAGGAAATGCTTGTTCCCATTTCCCGATAGCGATCCTGGGAGCCAAAATACTGGAAAACACGTTTTCATACATATTAGTGAATTCCAGGGGAGCGGAGACTCGGATTTGAATTCTGCCGGCAGCATTCGATTACTCGTGTCATTTTACGTAGGAAATGCTTGTTTCCATTTCCTGATAACGATCCTGGGAGCCAAAATACTGTAAAACACGTTTTCATACATATTAGTGAATTCCAGAGGAATGGAGGCTCGGATTTGAATTCTGCCGGCAGCATTCGATTAGTCGTGTCATTTTACGTAGGAAATGCTTGTTTCCATTTCCTGATAACGATCCTGGGAGCCAAAATACTGTAAAACACGTTTTCATACATATTAGTGAATTCCAGAGGAATGAAGGCTCGGATTTGAATTCTGCCGGCAGCATTCGATTAGTCGTGTCACTTTACGCAGGAAATGCTTATTCCCCTTTCGTGATAGCGATTCTGGGAGCCAAAATACTGTAAAACACGTTTTCATACATATTAGTGAATTCCAGAGGAACGGAGGCTCGGATTTGAATTCTGCCGGCAGCGTTCTATTACTCGTGTCATTTTGCGCAGGAAATGCTTGTTACCAGTTCCTGATAGCGATCCTGGAAGTCAAAATACTGTAAAACACGTTTTCATACATATTAGTGAATTCCAGAGGAATGGAGGCTCGGATTTGAATTCTGCCGGCAGCATTCGATTAGTCGTGTCATTTTACGTCGGAAATGCTTGTTTCCATTTCCTGATAACGATCCTGGGAGCCAAAATACTGTAAAACACGTTTTCATGGATATTAGTGAATTCGAGAGGAACGGCGGCTCCGATTTGAATTGTGACGGCAGCATTCCACTACTCCTGTCCTTTTACGCAGGAAATGCTTATTCCCATTTCGTGATAGCGATTCTGGGAGCCAAAATACTGTAAAACACGTTTTCATACATATTAGTGAATTCCAGAGGAATGGAGGCTCGGATTTGAATTCTGCCGGCAGCATTCGATTAGTCGTGTCATTTTACGCAGGAAATGCTTGTTCCCATTTCCCGATAGCGATCCTGGGAGCCAAAATACTGTAAAACACGTTTTCATGGATATTAGTGAATTCGAGAGGAACGGCGGCTCCGATTTGAATTGTGACGGCAGCATTCCACTACTCCTGTCCTTTTACGCAGGAAATGCTTATTCCCATTTCGTGATAGCGATTCTGGGAGCCAAAATACTGTAAAACACGTTTTCATACATATTAGTGAATTCCAGAGGAACGGAGGCTCGGATTTGAATTCTGCCGGCAGCGTTCTATTACTCGTGTCATTTTGCGCAGGAAATGCTTGTTACCAGTTCCTGACAGCGATCCTGGAAGTCAAAATACTGTAAAACACGTTTTCATACATATTAGTGAATTCGAGAGGAACGGCGGCTCCGATTTGAATTGTGACGGCAGCATTCCACTACTCCTGTCCTTTTACGCAGGAAATGCTTGTTCCCATTTCCCGATAGCGATCCTGGGAGCCAAAATACTGTAAAACACGTTTTCATACATATTAGTGAATTCCAGGGGAGCGGAGACTCGGATTTGAATTCTGCCGGCAGCATTCGATTACTCGTGTCATTTTACGTAGGAAATGCTTGTTTCCGTTTCCTGATAACGATCCTGGGAGCCAAAATACTGTAAAACACGTTTTCATACATATTAATGAATTCCAGTGGAACGGAGGCTCGAATTTGAATTCTGCCGGCAGCATTCGATTAGTCGTGTCATTTTACGTCGGAAATGCTTGTTTCCATTTCCTGATAACGATCCTGGGAGCCAAAATACTCTCAAACACGTTTTCATACATATTAGTGAATTCCAGAGGAATGGAGGCTCGGATTTGAATTCTGCCGGCAGCGTTCTAGTACTCGTGTCATTTTGCGCAGGAAATGCTTGTTACCAGTTCCTGATAGCGATCCTGGAAGTCAAAATACTGTAAAACGCGTTTTCATACATATTAGTGAATTCGAGAGGAACGGCGGCTCCGATTTGAATTGTGACGGCAGCATTCCACTACTCCTGTCCTTTTACGCAGGAAATGCTTGTTCCCATTTCCCGATAGCGATCCTGGGAGTCAAAATACTGTAAAACACGTTTTCATACATATTAGTGAATTCCAGAGGAATGGAGGCTCGGATTTGAATTCTGCCGGCAGCATTCGATTAGTCGTGTCATTTTACGCAGGAAATGCTTGTTCCCGTTTCCCGATAGCGATCCTGGGAGCCAAAATACTGTAAAACACGTTTTCATGGATATTAGTGAATTCGAGAGGAACGGCGGCTCCGATTTGAATTGTGACGGCAGCATTCCACTACTCCTGTCCTTTTACGCAGGAAATGCTTATTCCCATTTCGTGATAGCGATCCTGGGAGCCAAAATACTGTAAAACACGTTTTCATACATATTAGTGAATTCCAGTGGAGCGGAGACTCGGATTTGAATTCTGCCGGCAGCATTCGATTAGTCGTGTCATTTTACGTAGGAAATGCTTATTCCCATTTCGTGATAGCGATCCTGGGAGCCAAAATACTGTAAAACACGTTTTCATGGATATTAGTGAATTCGAGAGGAACGGCGGCTCCGATTTGAATTGTGACGGCAGCATTCCACTACTCCTGTCCTTTTACGCAGGAAATGCTTGTTCCCATTTCCCGATAGCGATCCTGGGAGCCAAAATACTGGAAAACACGTTTTCATACATATTAGTGAATTCCAGGGGAGCGGAGACTCGGATTTGAATTCTGCCGGCAGCATTCGATTACTCGTGTCATTTTACGTAGGAAATGCTTGTTTCCATTTCCTGATAACGATTCTGGGAGCCAAAATACTGTAAAACACGTTTTCATACATATTAGTGAATTCCGGAGGAATGGAGGCTCGGATTTGAATTCTGCCGGCAGCATTCGATTAGTCGTGTCATTTTACGCAGGAAATGCTTGTTCCCATTTCCCGATAGCGAACCTGGGAGCCAAAATACTGTAAAACACGTTTTCATGGATATTAGTGAATTCGAGAGGAACGGCGGCTCCGATTTGAATTGTGACGGCAGCATTCCACTACTCCTGTCCTTTTACGCAGGAAATGCTTATTCCCATTTCGTGATAGCGATCCTGGGAGCCAAAATACTGTAAAACACGTTTTCATACATATTAGTGAATTCCAGTGGAGCGGAGGCTCGGATTTGAATTCTGCCGGCAGCATTCGATTAGTCGTGTCATTTTACGTAGGAAATGCTTATTCCCATTTCGTGATAGCGATCCTGGGAGCCAAAATACTCTCAAACACGTTTTCATACATATTAGTGAATTCCAGAGGAATGGAGGCTCGGATTTGAATTCTGCCGGCAGCGTTCGATTAGTCGTGTCATTTTACGCAGGAAATGCTTGTTCCCATTTCCCGATAGCGATCCTGGGAGCCAAAATACTGTAAAACACGTTTTCATGGATATTAGTGAATTCGAGAGGAACGGCGGCTCCGATTTGAATTGTGACGGCAGCATTCCACTACTCCTGTCCTTTTACGCAGGAAATGCTTATTCCCATTTCGTGATAGCGATTCTGGGAGCCAAAATACTGTAAAACACGTTTTCATACATATTAGTGAATTCCAGAGGAACGGAGGCTCGGATTTGAATTCTGCCGGCAGCGTTCGATTACTCGTGTCATTTTGCGCAGGAAATGCTTGTTACCAGTTCCTGACAGCGATCCTGGAAGTCAAAATACTGTAAAACACGTTTTCATACATATTAGTGAATTCGAGAGGAACGGCGGCTCCGATTTGAATTGTGACGGCAGCATTCCACTACTCCTGTCCTTTTACGCAGGAAATGCTTGTTCCCATTTCCCGATAGCGATCCTGGGAGCCAAAATACTGTAAAACACGTTTTCATACATATTAGTGAATTCCAGGGGAGCGGAGACTCGGATTTGAATTCTGCCGGCAGCATTCGATTACTCGTGTCATTTTACGTAGGAAATGCTTGTTTCCGTTTCCTGATAACGATCCTGGGAGCCAAAATACTGTAAAACACGTTTTCATACATATTAGTGAATTCCAGTGGAACGGAGGCTCGAATTTGAATTCTGCCGGCAGCATTCGATTAGTCGTGTCATTTTACGTCGGAAATGCTTGTTTCCATTTCCTGATAACGATCCTGGGAGCCAAAATACTCTCAAACACGTTTTCATACATATTAGTGAATTCCAGAGGAATGGAGGCTCGGATTTGAATTCTGCCGGCAGCGTTCTATTACTCGTGTCATTTTGCGCAGGAAATGCTTGTTACCAGTTCCTGATAGCGATCCTGGAAGTCAAAATACTGTAAAACGCGTTTTCATACATATTAGTGAATTCGAGAGGAACGGCGGCTCCGATTTGAATTGTGACGGCAGCATTCCACTACTCCTGTCCTTTTACGCAGGAAATGCTTGTTCCCATTTCCCGATAGCGATCCTGGGAGTCAAAATACTGTAAAACACGTTTTCATACATATTAGTGAATTCCAGAGGAATGGAGGCTCGGATTTGAATTCTGCCGGCAGCATTCGATTAGTCGTGTCATTTTACGCAGGAAATGCTTGTTCCCGTTTCCCGATAGCGATCCTGGGAGCCAAAATACTGTAAAACACGTTTTCATGGATATTAGTGAATTCGAGAGGAACGGCGGCTCCGATTTGAATTGTGACGGCAGCATTCCACTACTCCTGTCCTTTTACGCAGGAAATGCTTATTCCCATTTCGTGATAGCGATCCTGGGAGCCAAAATACTGTAAAACACGTTTTCATACATATTAGTGAATTCCAGTGGAGCGGAGACTCGGATTTGAATTCTGCCGGCAGCATTCGATTAGTCGTGTCATTTTACGTAGGAAATGCTTATTCCCATTTCGTGATAGCGATCCTGGGAGCCAAAATACTGTAAAACACGTTTTCATGGATATTAGTGAATTCGAGAGGAACGGCGGCTCCGATTTGAATTGTGACGGCAGCATTCCACTACTCCTGTCCTTTTACGCAGGAAATGCTTGTTCCCATTTCCCGATAGCGATCCTGGGAGCCAAAATACTGGAAAACACGTTTTCATACATATTAGTGAATTCCAGGGGAGCGGAGACTCGGATTTGAATTCTGCCGGCAGCATTCGATTAGTCGTGTCATTTTACGTAGGAAATGCTTATTCCCATTTCGTGATAGCGATCCTGGGAGCCAAAATACTCTCAAACACGTTTTCATACATATTAGTGAATTCCAGAGGAATGGAGGCTCGGATTTGAATTCTGCCGGCAGCGTTCGATTAGTCGTGTCATTTTACGCAGGAAATGCTTGTTCCCATTTCCCGATAGCGATCCTGGGAGCCAAAATACTGTAAAACACGTTTTCATGGATATTAGTGAATTCGAGAGGAACGGCGGCTCCGATTTGAATTGTGACGGCAGCATTCCACTACTCCTGTCCTTTTACGCAGGAAATGCTTATTCCCATTTCGTAATAGCGATTCTGGGAGCCAAAATACTGTAAAACACGTTTTCATACATATTAGTGAATTCCAGAGGAACGGAGGCTCGGATTTGAATTCTGCCGGCAGCGTTCTATTACTCGTGTCATTTTGCGCAGGAAATGCTTGTTACCAGTTCCTGACAGCGATCCTGGAAGTCAAAATACTGTAAAACACGTTTTCATACATATTAGTGAATTCGAGAGGAACGGCGGCTCCGATTTGAATTGTGACGGCAGCATTCCACTACTCCTGTCCTTTTACGCAGGAAATGCTTGTTCCCATTTCCCGATAGCGATCCTGGGAGCCAAAATACTGTAAAACACGTTTTCATACATATTAGTGAATTCCAGGGGAGCGGAGACTCGGATTTGAATTCTGCCGGCAGCATTCGATTACTCGTGTCATTTTACGTAGGAAATGCTTGTTTCCGTTTCCTGATAGCGATCCTGGGAGCCAAAATACTGTAAAACACGTTTTCATACATATTAGTGAATTCCAGTGGAGCGGAGACTCGGATTTGAATTCTGCCGGCAGCATTCGATTAGTCGTGTCATTTTACGTAGGAAATGCTTATTCCCATTTCGTGATAGCGATCCTGGGAGCCAAAATACTCTCAAACACGTTTTCATACATATTAGTGAATTCCAGAGGAATGGAGGCTCGGATTTGAATTCTGCCGGCAGCGTTCTATTACTCGTGTCATTTTGCGCAGGAAATGCTTGTTACCAGTTCCTGATAGCGATCCTGGAAGTCAAAATACTGTAAAACACGTTTTCATACATATTAGTGAATTCGAGAGGAACGGCGGCTCCGATTTGAATTGTGACGGCAGCATTCCACTACTCCTGTCCTTTTACGCAGGAAATGCTTGTTCCCATTTCCCGATAGCGATCCTGGGAGTCAAAATACTGCAAAACACGTTTTCATACATATTAGTGAATTCCAGAGGAATGGAGGCTCGGATTTGAATTCTGCCGGCAGCATTCGATTAGTCGTGTCATTTTACGCAGGAAATGCTTGTTCCCATTTCCCGATAGCGATCCTGGGAGCCAAAATACTGTAAAACACGTTTTCATGGATATTAGTGAATTCGAGAGGAACGGCGGCTCCGATTTGAATTGTGACGGCAGCATTCCACTACTCCTGTCCTTTTACGCAGGAAATGCTTGTTCCCATTTCCCGATAGCGATCCTGGGAGCCAAAATACTCTCAAACACGTTTTGATACATATTAGTGAATTCCAGAGGAATGGAGGCTCGGATTTGAATTCTGCCGGCAGCATTCGATTAGTCGTGTCATTTTACGCAGGAAATGCTTGCCCCCATTTCCTGATAGCGATCCTGGGAGCCAAAGTACTGTAAAACACGTTTTCATACATATTAGTGAATTCGAGAGGAACGGCGGCTCCGATTTGAATTGTGACGGCAGCATTCCACTACTCCTGTCCTTTTACGCAGGAAATGCTTGTTCCCATTTCCCGATAGCGATCCTGGGAGTCAAAATACTGTAAAACACGTTTTCATACATATTAGTGAATTCCAGAGGAATGGAGGCTCGGATTTGAATTCTGCCGGCAGCATTCGATTAGTCGTGTCATTTTACGCAGGAAATGCTTGTTCCCGTTTCCCGATAGCGATCCTGGGAGCCAAAATACTGTAAAACACGTTTTCATACATATTAGTGAATTCCAGTGGAGCGGAGACTCGGATTTGAATTCTGCCGGCAGCATTCGATTAGTCGTGTCATTTTACGTAGGAAATGCTTATTCCCATTTCGTGATAGCGATCCTGGGAGCCAAAATACTGTAAAACACGTTTTCATGGATATTAGTGAATTCGAGAGGAACGGCGGCTCCGATTTGAATTGTGACGGCAGCATTCCACTACTCCTGTCCTTTTACGCAGGAAATGCTTGTTCCCATTTCCCGATAGCGATCCTGGGAGCCAAAATACTGGAAAACACGTTTTCATACATATTAGTGAATTCCAGGGGAGCGGAGACTCGGATTTGAATTCTGCCGGCAGCATTCGATTACTCGTGTCATTTTACGTAGGAAATGCTTATTCCCATTTCGTGATAGCGATCCTGGGAGCCAAAATACTCTCAAACACGTTTTCATACATATTAGTGAATTCCAGAGGAATGGAGGCTCGGATTTGAATTCTGCCGGCAGCGTTCGATTAGTCGTGTCATTTTACGCAGGAAATGCTTGTTCCCATTTCCCGATAGCGATCCTGGGAGCCAAAATACTGTAAAACACGTTTTCATGGATATTAGTGAATTCGAGAGGAACGGCGGCTCCGATTTGAATTGTGACGGCAGCATTCCACTACTCCTGTCCTTTTACGCAGGAAATGCTTATTCCCATTTCGTAATAGCGATTCTGGGAGCCAAAATACTGTAAAACACGTTTTCATACATATTAGTGAATTCCAGAGGAACGGAGGCTCGGATTTGAATTCTGCCGGCAGCGTTCTATTACTCGTGTCATTTTGCGCAGGAAATGCTTGTTACCAGTTCCTGACAGCGATCCTGGAAGTCAAAATACTGTAAAACACGTTTTCATACATATTAGTGAATTCGAGAGGAACGGCGGCTCCGATTTGAATTGTGACGGCAGCATTCCACTACTCCTGTCCTTTTACGCAGGAAATGCTTGTTCCCATTTCCCGATAGCGATCCTGGGAGCCAAAATACTGTAAAACACGTTTTCATACATATTAGTGAATTCCAGGGGAGCGGAGACTCGGATTTGAATTCTGCCGGCAGCATTCGATTACTCGTGTCATTTTACGTAGGAAATGCTTGTTTCCGTTTCCTGATAACGATCCTGGGAGCCAAAATACTGTAAAACACGTTTTCATACATATTAATGAATTCCAGTGGAACGGAGGCTCGAATTTGAATTCTGCCGGCAGCATTCGATTAGTCGTGTCATTTTACGTCGGAAATGCTTGTTTCCATTTCCTGATAACGATCCTGGGAGCCAAAATACTCTCAAACACGTTTTCATACATATTAGTGAATTCCAGAGGAATGGAGGCTCGGATTTGAATTCTGCCGGCAGCGTTCTATTACTCGTGTCATTTTGCGCAGGAAATGCTTGTTACCAGTTCCTGATAGCGATCCTGGAAGTCAAAATACTGTGAAACGCGTTTTCATACATATTAGTGAATTCGAGAGGAACGGCGGCTCCGATTTGAATTGTGACGGCAGCATTCCACTACTCCTGTCCTTTTACGCAGGAAATGCTTGTTCCCATTTCCCGATAGCGATCCTGGGAGCCAAAATACTGTAAAACACGTTTTCATACATATTAGTGAATTCCAGAGGAATGGAGGCTCGGATTTGAATTCTGCCGGCAGCATTCGATTAGTCGTGTCATTTTACGCAGGAAATGCTTGTTCCCGTTTCCCGATAGCGATCCTGGGAGCCAAAATACTGTAAAACACGTTTTCATGGATATTAGTGAATTCGAGAGGAACGGCGGCTCCGATTTGAATTGTGACGGCAGCATTCCACTACTCCTGTCCTTTTACGCAGGAAATGCTTATTCCCATTTCGTGATAGCGATCCTGGGAGCCAAAATACTGTAAAACACGTTTTCATACATATTAGTGAATTCCAGTGGAGCGGAGACTCGGATTTGAATTCTGCCGGCAGCATTCGATTAGTCGTGTCATTTTACGTAGGAAATGCTTATTCCCATTTCGTGATAGCGATCCTGGGAGCCAAAATACTGTAAAACACGTTTTCATGGATATTAGTGCATTCGAGAGGAACGGCGGCTCCGATTTGAATTGTGACGGCAGCATTCCACTACTCCTGTCCTTTTACGCAGGAAATGCTTATTCCCATTTCGTGATAGCGATCCTGGGAGCCAAAATACTGTAAAACACGTTTTCATACATATTAGTGAATTCCAGTGGAGCGGAGACTCGGATTTGAATTCTGCCGGCAGCATTCGATTAGTCGTGTCATTTTACGTAGGAAATGCTTATTCCCATTTCGTGATAGCGATCCTGGGAGCCAAAATACTGTAAAACACGTTTTCATGGATATTAGTGAATTCGAGAGGAACGGCGGCTCCGATTTGAATTGTGACGGCAGCATTCCACTACTCCTGTCCTTTTACGCAGGAAATGCTTGTTCCCATTTCCCGATAGCGATCCTGGGAGCCAAAATACTGGAAAACACGTTTTCATACATATTAGTGAATTCCAGGGGAGCGGAGGCTCGGATTTGAATTCTGCCGGCAGCATTCGATTACTCGTGTCATTTTACGTAGGAAATGCTTGTTTCCATTTCCTGATAACGATTCTGGGAGCCAAAATACTGTAAAACACGTTTTCATACATATTAGTGAATTCCGGAGGAATGGAGGCTCGGATTTGAATTCTGCCGGCAGCATTCGATTAGTCGTGTCATTTTACGCAGGAAATGCTTGTTCCCATTTCCCGATAGCGAACCTGGGAGCCAAAATACTGTAAAACACGTTTTCATGGATATTAGTGAATTCGAGAGGAACGGCGGCTCCGATTTGAATTGTGACGGCAGCATTCCACTACTCCTGTCCTTTTACGCAGGAAATGCTTATTCCCATTTCGTGATAGCGATCCTGGGAGCCAAAATACTGTAAAACACGTTTTCATACATATTAGTGAATTCCAGTGGAGCGGAGACTCGGATTTGAATTCTGCCGGCAGCATTCGATTAGTCGTGTCATTTTACGTAGGAAATGCTTATTCCCATTTCGTGATAGCGATCCTGGGAGCCAAAATACTCTCAAACACGTTTTCATACATATTAGTGAATTCCAGAGGAATGGAGGCTCGGATTTGAATTCTGCCGGCAGCGTTCTATTACTCGTGTCATTTTGCGCAGGAAATGCTTGTTACCAGTTCCTGATAGCGATCCTGGAAGTCAAAATACTGTAAAACACGTTTTCATACATATTAGTGAATTCGAGAGGAACGGCGGCTCCGATTTGAATTGTGACGGCAGCATTCCACTACTCCTGTCCTTTTACGCAGGAAATGCTTGTTCCCATTTCCCGATAGCGATCCTGGGAGTCAAAATACTGCAAAACACGTTTTCATACATATTAGTGAATTCCAGAGGAATGGAGGCTCGGATTTGAATTCTGCCGGCAGCATTCGATTAGTCGTGTCATTTTACGCAGGAAATGCTTGTTCCCATTTCCCGATAGCGATCCTGGGAGCCAAAATACTGTAAAACACGTTTTCATGGATATTAGTGAATTCGAGAGGAACGGCGGCTCCGATTTGAATTGTGACGGCAGCATTCCACTACTCCTGTCCTTTTACGCAGGAAATGCTTGTTCCCATTTCCCGATAGCGATCCTGGGAGCCAAAATACTGGAAAACACGTTTTCATACATATTAGTGAATTCCAGGGGAGCGGAGACTCGGATTTGAATTCTGCCGGCAGCATTCGATTACTCGTGTCATTTTACGTAGGAAATGCTTATTCCCATTTCGTGATAGCGATCCTGGGAGCCAAAATACTCTCAAACACGTTTTCATACATATTAGTGAATTCCAGAGGAATGGAGGCTCGGATTTGAATTCTGCCGGCAGCGTTCGATTAGTCGTGTCATTTTACGCAGGAAATGCTTGTTCCCATTTCCCGATAGCGATCCTGGGAGCCAAAATACTGTAAAACACGTTTTCATACATATTAGTGAATTCGAGAGGAACGGCGGCTCCGATTTGAATTGTGACGGCAGCATTCCACTACTCCTGTCCTTTTACGCAGGAAATGCTTATTCCCATTTCGTGATAGCGATTCTGGGAGCCAAAATACTGTAAAACACGTTTTCATACATATTAGTGAATTCCAGAGGAACGGAGGCTCGGATTTGAATTCTGCCGGCAGCGTTCTATTACTCGTGTCATTTTGCGCAGGAAATGCTTGTTACCAGTTCCTGACAGCGATCCTGGAAGTCAAAATACTGTAAAACACGTTTTCATACATATTAGTGAATTCGAGAGGAACGGCGGCTCCGATTTGAATTGTGACGGCAGCATTCCACTACTCCTGTCCTTTTACGCAGGAAATGCTTGTTCCCATTTCCCGATAGCGATCCTGGGAGCCAAAATACTGTAAAACACGTTTTCATACATATTAGTGAATTCCAGGGGAGCGGAGACTCGGATTTGAATTCTGCCGGCAGCATTCGATTACTCGTGTCATTTTACGTAGGAAATGCTTGTTTCCGTTTCCTGATAACGATCCTGGGAGCCAAAATACTGTAAAACACGTTTTCATACATATTAATGAATTCCAGTGGAACGGAGGCTCGAATTTGAATTCTGCCGGCAGCATTCGATTAGTCGTGTCATTTTACGTCGGAAATGCTTGTTTCCATTTCCTGATAACGATCCTGGGAGCCAAAATACTCTCAAACACGTTTTCATACATATTAGTGAATTCCAGAGGAATGGAGGCTCGGATTTGAATTCTGCCGGCAGCGTTCTATTACTCGTGTCATTTTGCGCAGGAAATGCTTGTTACCAGTTCCTGATAGCGATCCTGGAAGTCAAAATACTGTAAAACGCGTTTTCATACATATTAGTGAATTCGAGAGGAACGGCGGCTCCGATTTGAATTGTGACGGCAGCATTCCACTACTCCTGTCCTTTTACGCAGGAAATGCTTGTTCCCATTTCCCGATAGCGATCCTGGGAGTCAAAATACTGTAAAACACGTTTTCATACATATTAGTGAATTCCAGAGGAATGGAGGCTCGGATTTGAATTCTGCCGGCAGCATTCGATTAGTCGTGTCATTTTACGCAGGAAATGCTTGTTCCCGTTTCCCGATAGCGATCCTGGGAGCCAAAATACTGTAAAACACGTTTTCATGGATATTAGTGAATTCGAGAGGAACGGCGGCTCCGATTTGAATTGTGACGGCAGCATTCCACTACTCCTGTCCTTTTACGCAGGAAATGCTTATTCCCATTTCGTGATAGCGATCCTGGGAGCCAAAATACTGTAAAACACGTTTTCATACATATTAGTGAATTCCAGTGGAGCGGAGACTCGGATTTGAATTCTGCCGGCAGCATTCGATTAGTCGTGTCATTTTACGTAGGAAATGCTTATTCCCATTTCGTGATAGCGATCCTGGGAGCCAAAATACTGTAAAACACGTTTTCATGGATATTAGTGAATTCGAGAGGAACGGCGGCTCCGATTTGAATTGTGACGGCAGCATTCCACTACTCCTGTCCTTTTACGCAGGAAATGCTTGTTCCCATTTCCCGATAGCGATCCTGGGAGCCAAAATACTGGAAAACACGTTTTCATACATATTAGTGAATTCCAGGGGAGCGGAGACTCGGATTTGAATTCTGCCGGCAGCATTCGATTACTCGTGTCATTTTACGTAGGAAATGCTTGTTTCCATTTCCTGATAACGATTCTGGGAGCCAAAATACTGTAAAACACGTTTTCATACATATTAGTGAATTCCGGAGGAATGGAGGCTCGGATTTGAATTCTGCCGGCAGAATTCGATTAGTCGTGTCATTTTACGCAGGAAATGCTTGTTCCCATTTCCCGATAGCGAACCTGGGAGCCAAAATACTGTAAAACACGTTTTCATGGATATTAGTGAATTCGAGAGGAACGGCGGCTCCGATTTGAATTGTGACGGCAGCATTCCACTACTCCTGTCCTTTTACGCAGGAAATGCTTATTCCCATTTCGTGATAGCGATCCTGGGAGCCAAAATACTGTAAAACACGTTTTCATACATATTAGTGAATTCCAGTGGAGCGGAGACTCGGATTTGAATTCTGCCGGCAGCATTCGATTAGTCGTGTCATTTTACGTAGGAAATGCTTATTCCCATTTCGTGATAGCGATCCTGGGAGCCAAAATACTCTCAAACACGTTTTCATACATATTAGTGAATTCCAGAGGAATGGAGGCTCGGATTTGAATTCTGCCGGCAGCGTTCTATTACTCGTGTCATTTTGCGCAGGAAATGCTTGTTACCAGTTCCTGATAGCGATCCTGGAAGTCAAAATACTGTAAAACACGTTTTCATACATATTAGTGAATTCGAGAGGAACGGCGGCTCCGATTTGAATTGTGACGGCAGCATTCCACTACTCCTGTCCTTTTACGCAGGAAATGCTTGTTCCCATTTCCCGATAGCGATCCTGGGAGTCAAAATACTGCAAAACACGTTTTCATACATATTAGTGAATTCCAGAGGAATGGAGGCTCGGATTTGAATTCTGCCGGCAGCATTCGATTAGTCGTGTCATTTTACGCAGGAAATGCTTGTTCCCATTTCCCGATAGCGATCCTGGGAGCCAAAATACTGTAAAACACGTTTTCATGGATATTAGTGAATTCGAGAGGAACGGCGGCTCCGATTTGAATTGTGACGGCAGCATTCCACTACTCCTGTCCTTTTACGCAGGAAATGCTTGTTCCCATTTCCCGATAGCGATCCTGGGAGCCAAAATACTCTCAAACACGTTTTCATACATATTAGTGAATTCCAGAGGAATGGAGGCTCGGATTTGAATTCTGCCGGCAGCATTCGATTAGTCGTGTCATTTTACGCAGGAAATGCTTGCCCCCATTTCCTGATAGCGATCCTGGGAGCCAAAATACTGTAAAACACGTTTTCATACATATTAGTGAATTCGAGAGGAACGGCGGCTCCGATTTGAATTGTGACGGCAGCATTCCACTACTCCTGTCCTTTTACGCAGGAAATGCTTGTTCCCATTTCCCGATAGCGATCCTGGGAGCCAAAATACTGTAAAACACGTTTTCATACATATTAGTGAATTCCAGAGGAATGGAGGCTCGGATTTGAATTCTGCCGGCAGCGTTCTATTACTCGTGTCATTTTGCGCAGGAAATGCTTGTTACCAGTTCCTGATAGCGATCCTGGAAGTCAAAATACTGTAAAACACGTTTTCATACATATTAGTGAATACGAGAGGAACGGCGGCTCCGATTTGAATTGTGACGGCAGCATTCCACTACTCCTGTCCTTTTACGCAGGAAATGCTTGTTCCCATTTCCCGATAGCGATCCTGGGAGTCAAAATACTGTAAAACACGTTTTCATACATATTAGTGAATTCCAGAGGAATGGAGGCTCGGATTTGAATTCTGCCGGCAGCATTCGATTAGTCGTGTCATTTTACGCAGGAAATGCTTGTTCCCATTTCCCGATAGCGAACCTGGGAGCCAAAATACTGTAAAACACGTTTTCATGGATATTAGTGAATTCGAGAGGAACGGCGGCTCCGATTTGAATTGTGACGGCAGCATTCCACTACTCCTGTCCTTTTACGCAGAAAATGCTTATTCCCATTTCGTGATAGCGATCCTGGGAGCCAAAATACTGTAAAACACGTTTTCATACATATTAGTGAATTCCAGTGGAGCGGAGACTGGGATTTGAATTCTGCCGGCAGCATTCGATTAGTCGTGTCATTTTGCGCAGGAAATGCTTGTTACCAGTTCCTGATAGCGATCCTGGAAGTCAAAATACTGTAAAACACGTTTTCATACATATTAGTGAATTCGAGAGGAACGGCGGCTCCGATTTGAATTGTGACGGCAGCATTCCACTACTCCTGTCCTTTTACGCAGGAAATGCTTATTCCCATTTCGTGATAGCGATCCTGGGAGCCAAAATACTGTAAAACACGTTTTCATACATATTAGTGAATTCCAGTGGAGCGGAGACTCGGATTTGAATTCTGCCGGCAGCATTCGATTAGTCGTGTCATTTTACGTAGGAAATGCTTATTCCCATTTCGTGATAGCGATCCTGGGAGCCAAAATACTGTAAAACACGTTTTCATGGATATTAGTGAATTCGAGAGGAACGGCGGCTCCGATTTGAATTGTGACGGCAGCATTCCACTACTCCTGTCCTTTTACGCAGGAAATGCTTGTTCCCATTTCCCGATAGCGATCCTGGGAGCCAAAATACTGGAAAACACGTTTTCATACATATTAGTGAATTCCAGGGGAGCGGAGACTCGGATTTGAATTCTGCCGGCAGCATTCGATTACTCGTGTCATTTTACGTAGGAAATGCTTGTTTCCATTTCCTGATAACGATCCTGGGAGCCAAAATACTGTAAAACACGTTTTCATACATATTAATGAATTCCAGAGGAATGGAGGCTCGGATTTGAATTCTGCCGGCAGCATTCGATTAGTCGTGTCACTTTACGCAGGAAATGCTTATTCCCCTTTCGTGATAGCGATTCTGGGAGCCAAAATACTGTAAAACACGTTTTCATACATATTAGTGAATTCCAGAGGAATGGAGGCTCGGATTTGAATTCTGCCGGCAGCATTCGATTAGTCGTGTCATTTTACGCAGGAAATGCTTGTTCCCGTTTCCCGATAGCGATCCTGGGAGCCAAAATACTGTAAAACACGTTTTCATGGATATTAGTGAATTCGAGAGGAACGGCGGCTCCGATTTGAATTGTGACGGCAGCATTCCACTACTCCTGTCCTTTTACGCAGGAAATGCTTATTCCCATTTCGTGATAGCGATCCTGGGAGCCAAAATACTGTAAAACACGTTTTCATACATATTAGTGAATTCCAGTGGAGCGGAGACTCGGATTTGAATTCTGCCGGCAGCATTCGATTAGTCGTGTCATTTTACGCAGGAAATGCTTATTCCCATTTCGTGATAGCGATCCTGGGAGCCAAAATACTGTAAAACACGTTTTCATGGATATTAGTGAATTCGAGAGGAACGGCGGCTCCGATTTGAATTGTGACGGCAGCATTCCACTACTCCTGTCCTTTTACGCAGGAAATGCTTGTTCCCATTTCCCGATAGCGATCCTGGGAGCCAAAATACTGTAAAACACGTTTTCATACATATTAGTGAATTCCAGGGGAGCGGAGACTCGGATTTGAATTCTGCCGGCAGCATTCGATTACTCGTGTCATTTTACGTAGGAAATGCTTGTTTCCATTTCCTGATAACGATCCTGGGAGCCAAAATACTGTAAAACACGTTTTCATACATATTAATGAATTCCAGAGGAATGGAGGCTCGGATTTGAATTCTGCCGGCAGCATTCGATTAGTCGTGTCATTTTACGCAGGAAATGCTTGTTCCCATTTCCCGATAGCGATCCTGGGAGCCTAAATACTGTAAAACACGTTTTCATGGATATTAGTGAATTCGAGAGGAACGGCGGCTCCGATTTGAATTGTGACGGCAGCATTCCACTACTCCTGTCCTTTTACGCAGGAAATGCTTATTCCCATTTCGTGATAGCGATTCTGGGAGCCAAAATACTGTAAAACACGTTTTCATACATATTAGTGAATTCCAGAGGAATGGAGGCTCGGATTTGAATTCTGCCGGCAGCATTCGATTAGTCGTGTCATTTTACGCAGGAAATGCTTGTTCCCATTTCCCGATAGCGATCCTGGGAGCCAAAATACTGTAAAACACGTTTTCATGGATATTAGTGAATTCGAGAGGAACGGCGGCTCCGATTTGAATTGTGACGGCAGCATTCCACTACTCCTGTCCTTTTACGCAGGAAATGCTTGTTCCCATTTCCCGATAGCGATCCTGGGAGTCAAAATACTGTAAAACACGTTTTCATACATATTAGTGAATTCCAGAGGAATGGAGGCTCGGATTTGAATTCTGCCGGCAGCATTCGATTAGTCGTGTCATTTTACGCAGGAAATGCTTGTTCCCATTTCCCGATAGCGAACCTGGGAGCCAAAATACTGTAAAACACGTTTTCATGGATATTAGTGAATTCGAGAGGAACGGCGGCTCCGATTTGAATTGTGACGGCAGCATTCCACTACTCCTGTCCTTTTACGCAGAAAATGCTTATTCCCATTTCGTGATAGCGATCCTGGGAGCCAAAATACTGTAAAACACGTTTTCATACATATTAGTGAATTCCAGTGGAGCGGAGACTGGGATTTGAATTCTGCCGGCAGCATTCGATTAGTCGTGTCATTTTGCGCAGGAAATGCTTGTTACCAGTTCCTGATAGCGATCCTGGAAGTCAAAATACTGTAAAACACGTTTTCATACATATTAGTGAATTCGAGAGGAACGGCGGCTCCGATTTGAATTGTGACGGCAGCATTCCACTACTCCTGTCCTTTTACGCAGGAAATGCTTATTCCCATTTCGTGATAGCGATCCTGGGAGCCAAAATACTGTAAAACACGTTTTCATACATATTAGTGAATTCCAGTGGAGCGGAGACTCGGATTTGAATTCTGCCGGCAGCATTCGATTAGTCGTGTCATTTTACGTAGGAAATGCTTATTCCCATTTCGTGATAGCGATCCTGGGAGCCAAAATACTGTAAAACACGTTTTCATGGATATTAGTGAATTCGAGAGGAACGGCGGCTCCGATTTGAATTGTGACGGCAGCATTCCACTACTCCTGTCCTTTTACGCAGGAAATGCTTGTTCCCATTTCCCGATAGCGATACTGGGAGCCAAAATACTGGAAAACACGTTTTCATACATATTAGTGAATTCCAGGGGAGCGGAGACTCGGATTTGAATTCTGCCGGCAGCATTCGATTACTCGTGTCATTTTACGCAGGAAATGCTTGTTTCCATTTCCTGATAACGATCCTGGGAGCCAAAATACTGTAAAACACGTTTTCATACATATTAATGAATTCCAGAGGAATGGAGGCTCGGATTTGAATTCTGCCGGCAGCATTCGATTAGTCGTGTCACTTTACGCAGGAAATGCTTATTCCCCTTTCGTGATAGCGATTCTGGGAGCCAAAATACTGTAAAACACGTTTTCATACATATTAGTGAATTCCAGAGGAATGGAGGCTCGGATTTGAATTCTGCCGGCAGCATTCGATTAGTCGTGTCATTTTACGCAGGAAATGCTTGTTCCCGTTTCCCGATAGCGATCCTGGGAGCCAAAATACTGTAAAACACGTTTTCATGGATATTAGTGAATTCGAGAGGAACGGCGGCTCCGATTTGAATTGTGACGGCAGCATTCCACTACTCCTGTCCTTTTACGCAGGAAATGCTTATTCCCATTTCGTGATAGCGATCCTGGGAGCCAAAATACTGTAAAACACGTTTTCATACATATTAGTGAATTCCAGTGGAGCGGAGACTCGGATTTGAATTCTGCCGGCAGCATTCGATTAGTCGTGTCATTTTACGCAGGAAATGCTTATTCCCATTTCGTGATAGCGATCCTGGGAGCCAAAATACTGTAAAACACGTTTTCATGGATATTAGTGAATTCGAGAGGAACGGCGGCTCCGATTTGAATTGTGACGGCAGCATTCCACTACTCCTGTCCTTTTACGCAGGAAATGCTTGTTCCCATTTCCCGATAGCGATCCTGGGAGCCAAAATACTGGAAAACACGTTTTCATACATATTAGTGAATTCCAGGGGAGCGGAGACTCGGATTTGAATTCTGCCGGCAGCATTCGATTACTCGTGTCATTTTACGTAGGAAATGCTTGTTTCCATTTCCTGATAACGATCCTGGGAGCCAAAATACTGTAAAACACGTTTTCATACATATTAATGAATTCCAGAGGAATGGAGGCTCGGATTTGAATTCTGCCGGCAGCATTCGATTAGTCGTGTCATTTTACGCAGGAAATGCTTGTTCCCATTTCCCGATAGCGATCCTGGGAGCCTAAATACTGTAAAACACGTTTTCATGGATATTAGTGAATTCGAGAGGAACGGCGGCTCCGATTTGAATTGTGACGGCAGCATTCCACTACTCCTGTCCTTTTACGCAGGAAATGCTTATTCCCATTTCGTGATAGCGATTCTGGGAGCCAAAATACTGTAAAACACGTTTTCATACATATTAGTGAATTCCAGAGGAATGGAGGCTCGGATTTGAATTCTGCCGGCAGCATTCGATTAGTCGTGTCATTTTACGCAGGAAATGCTTGTTCCCATTTCCCGATAGCGATCCTGGGAGCCAAAATACTGTAAAACACGTTTTCATGGATATTAGTGAATTCGAGAGGAACGGCGGCTCCGATTTGAATTGTGACGGCAGCATTCCACTACTCCTGTCCTTTTACGCAGGAAATGCTTATTCCCATTTCGTGATAGCGATTCTGGGAGCCAAAATACTGTAAAACACGTTTTCATACATATTAGTGAATTCCAGAGGAACGGAGGCTCGGATTTGAATTCTGCCGGCAGCGTTCTATTACTCGTGTCATTTTGCGCAGGAAATGCTTGTTACCAGTTCCTGACAGCGATCCTGGAAGTCAAAATACTGTAAAACACGTTTTCATACATATTAGTGAATTCGAGAGGAACGGCGGCTCCGATTTGAATTGTGACGGCAGCATTCCACTACTCCTGTCCTTTTACGCAGGAAATGCTTGTTCCCATTTCCCGATAGCGATCCTGGGAGCCAAAATACTGTAAAACACGTTTTCATACATATTAGTGAATTCCAGGGGAGCGGAGACTCGGATTTGAATTCTGCCGGCAGCATTCGATTACTCGTGTCATTTTACGTAGGAAATGCTTGTTTCCGTTTCCTGATAACGATCCTGGGAGCCAAAATACTGTAAAACACGTTTTCATACATATTAATGAATTCCAGTGGAACGGAGGCTCGAATTTGAATTCTGCCGGCAGCATTCGATTAGTCGTGTCATTTTACGTCGGAAATGCTTGCTTCCATTTCCTGATAACGATCCTGGGAGCCAAAATACTGTAAAACACGTTTTCATACATATTAGTGAATTCCAGTGGAGCGGAGACTCGGATTTGAATTCTGCCGGCAGCATTCGATTAGTCGTGTCATTTTACGTAGGAAATGCTTATTCCCATTTCGTGATAGCGATCCTGGGAGCCAAAATATTGTAAAACACGTTTTCATGCATATTAGTGAATTCGAGAGGAACGGCGGCTCCGATTTGAATTGTGACGGCAGCATTCCACTACTCCTGTCCTTTTACGCAGGAAATGCTTGTTCCCATTTCCCGATAGCGATCCTGGGAGTCAAAATAGTGTAAAACACGTTTTCATACATATTAGTGAATTCCAGAGGAATGAAGGCTCGGATTTGAATTCTGCCGGCAGCATTCGATTAGTCGTGTCATTTTACGCAGGAAATGCTTATTCCCATTTCGTGATAGCGATTCTGGGAGCCAAAATACTGTAAAACACGTTTTCATACATATTAGTAAATTCCAGAGGAACGGAGGCTCCGATTTGAATTCTGCCGGCAGTGTTCGATTAGTCGTGTCATTTTACGCAGGAAATGCTTGTTCCCGTTTCCCGATAGCGATCCTGGGAGCCAAAATACTGTAAAACACGTTTTCATGGATATTAGTGAATTCGAGAGGAACGGCGGCTCCGATTTGAATTGTGACGGCAGCATTCCACTACTCCTGTCCTTTTACGCAGGAAATGCTTGTTCCCATTTCCCGATAGCGATCCTGGGAGCCAAAATACTGGAAAACACGTTTTCATACATATTAGTGAATTCCAGGGGAGCGGAGACTCGGATTTGAATTCTGCCGGCAGCATTCGATTACTCGTGTCATTTTACGTAGGAAATGCTTGTTTCCATTTCCTGATAACGATCCTCGGAGCCAAAATACTGTAAAACACGTTTTCATACATATTAATGAATTCCAGAGGAATGGAGGCTCGGATTTGAATTCTGCCGGCAGCATTCGATTAGTCGTGTCACTTTACGCAGGAAATGCTTATTCCCCTTTCGTGATAGCGATTCTGGGAGCCAAAATACTGTAAAACACGTTTTCATACATATTAGTGAATTCCAGAGGAACGGAGGCTCGGATTTGAATTCTGCCGGCAGCGTTCTATTACTCGTGTCATTTTGCGCAGGAAATGCTTGTTACCAGTTCCTGATAGCGATCCTGGAAGTCAAAATACTGTAAAACACGTTTTCATACATATTAGTGAATTCCAGAGTAATGGAGGCTCGGATTTGAATTCTGCCGGCAGCATTCGATTAGTCGTGTCATTTTACGTCGGAAATGCTTGTTTCCATTTCCTGATAACGATCCTGGGAGCCAAAATACTGTAAAACACGTTTTCATGGATATTAGTGAATTCGAGAGGAACGGCGGCTCCGATTTGAATTGTGACGGCAGCATTCCACTACTCCTGTCCTTTTACGCAGGAAATGCTTATTCCCATTTCGTGATAGCGATTCTGGGAGCCAAAATACTGTAAAACACGTTTTCATACATATTAGTGAATTCCAGAGGAATGGAGGGTCGGATTTGAATTCTGCCGGCAGCATTCGATTAGTCGTGTCATTTTACGCAGGAAATGCTTGTTCCCATTTCCCGATAGCGATCCTGGGAGCCAAAATACTGTAAAACACGTTTTCATGGATATTAGTGAATTCGAGAGGAACGGCGGCTCCGATTTGAATTGTGACGGCAGCATTCCACTACTCCTGTCCTTTTACGCAGGAAATGCTTATTCCCATTTCGTGATAGCGATTCTGGGAGAAAAAATACTGTAAAACACGTTTTCATACATATTAGTGAATTCCAGAGGAACGGAGGCTCGGATTTGAATTCTGCCGGCAGCGTTCTATTACTCGTGTCATTTTGCGCAGGAAATGCTTGTTACCAGTTCCTGACAGCGATCCTGGAAGTCAAAATACTGTAAAACACGTTTTCATACATATTAGTGAATTCGAGAGGAACGGCGGCTCCGATTTGAATTGTGACGGCAGCATTCCACTACTCCTGTCCTTTTACGCAGGAAATGCTTGTTCCCATTTCCCGATAGCGATCCTGGGAGCCAAAATACTGTAAAACACGTTTTCATACATATTAGTGAATTCCAGGGGAGCGGAGACTCGGATTTGAATTCTGCCGGCAGCATTCGATTACTCGTGTCATTTTACGTAGGAAATGCTTGTTTCCGTTTCCTGATAACGATCCTGGGAGCCAAAATACTGTAAAACACGTTTTCATACATATTAATGAATTCCAGTGGAACGGAGGCTCGAATTTGAATTCTGCCGGCAGCATTCGATTAGTCGTGTCATTTTACGTCGGAAATGCTTGCTTCCATTTCCTGATAACGATCCTGGGAGCGAAAATACTGTAAAACACGTTTTCATACATATTAGTGAATTCCAGTGGAGCGGAGACTCGGATTTGAATTCTGCCGGCAGCATTCGATTAGTCGTGTCATTTTACGTAGGAAATGCTTATTCCCATTTCGTGATAGCGATCCTGGGAGCCAAAATATTGTAAAACACGTTTTCATGCATATTAGTGAATTCGAGAGGAACGGCGGCTCCGATTTGAATTGTGACGGCAGCATTCCACTACTCCTGTCCTTTTACGCAGGAAATGCTTGTTCCCATTTCCCGATAGCGATCCTGGGAGTCAAAATAGTGTAAAACACGTTTTCATACATATTAGTGAATTCCAGAGGAATGAAGGCTCGGATTTGAATTCTGCCGGCAGCATTCGATTAGTCGTGTCATTTTACGCAGGAAATGCTTATTCCCATTTCGTGATAGCGATTCTGGGAGCCAAAATACTGTAAAACACGTTTTCATACATATTAGTAAATTCCAGAGGAACGGAGGCTCCGAATTGAATTCTGCCGGCAGTGTTCGATTAGTCGTGTCATTTTACGCAGGAAATGCTTGTTCCCGTTTCCCGATAGCGATCCTGGGAGCCAAAATACTGTAAAACACGTTTTCATGGATATTAGTGAATTCGAGAGGAACGGCGGCTCCGATTTGAATTGTGACGGCAGCATTCCACTACTCCTGTCCTTTTACGCAGGAAATGCTTGTTCCCATTTCCCGATAGCGATCCTGGGAGCCAAAATACTGGAAAACACGTTTTCATACATATTAGTGAATTCCAGGGGAGCGGAGACTCGGATTTGAATTCTGCCGGCAGCATTCGATTACTCGTGTCATTTTACGTAGGAAATGCTTGTTTCCATTTCCTGATAACGATCCTCGGAGCCAAAATACTGTAAAACACGTTTTCATACATATTAATGAATTCCAGAGGAATGGAGGCTCGGATTTGAATTCTGCCGGCAGCATTCGATTAGTCGTGTCACTTTACGCAGGAAATGCTTATTCCCCTTTCGTGATAGCGATTCTGGGAGCCAAAATACTGTAAAACACGTTTTCATACATATTAGTGAATTCCAGAGGAACGGAGGCTCGGATTTGAATTCTGCCGGCAGCGTTCTATTACTCGTGTCATTTTGCGCAGGAAATGCTTGTTACCAGTTCCTGATAGCGATCCTGGAAGTCAAAATACTGTAAAACACGTTTTCATACATATTAGTGAATTCCAGAGTAATGGAGGCTCGGATTTGAATTCTGCCGGCAGCATTCGATTAGTCGTGTCATTTTACGTCGGAAATGCTTGTTTCCATTTCCTGATAACGATCCTGGGAGCCAAAATACTGTAAAACACGTTTTCATGGATATCAGTGAATTCGAGAGGAACGGCGGCTCCGATTTGAATTGTGCCGGCAGCATTCCACTACTCCTGTCCTTTTACGCAGGAAATGCTTATTCCCATTTCGTGATAGCGATTCTGGGAGCCAAAATACTGTAAAACACGTTTTCATACATATTAGTGAATTCCAGAGGAATGGAGGGTCGGATTTGAATTCTGCCGGCAGCATTCGATTAGTCGTGTCATTTTACGCAGGAAATGCTTGTTCCCATTTCCCGATAGCGATCCTGGGAGCCAAAATACTGTAAAACACGTTTTCATGGATATTAGTGAATTCGAGAGGAACGGCGGCTCCGATTTGAATTGTGACGGCAGCATTCCACTACTCCTGTCCTTTTACGCAGGAAATGCTTATTCCCATTTCGTGATAGCGATTCTGGGAGCCAAAATACTGTAAAACACGTTTTCATACATATTAGTGAATTCCAGAGGAACGGAGGCTCGGATTTGAATTCTGCCGGCAGCGTTCTATTACTCGTGTCATTTTGCGCAGGAAATGCTTGTTACCAGTTCCTGACAGCGATCCTGGAAGTCAAAATACTGTAAAACACGTTTTCATACATATTAGTGAATTCGAGAGGAACGGCGGCTCCGATTTGAATTGTGACGGCAGCATTCCACTACTCCTGTCCTTTTACGCAGGAAATGCTTGTTCCCATTTCCCGATAGCGATCCTGGGAGCCAAAATACTGTAAAACACGTTTTCATACATATTAGTGAATTCCAGGGGAGCGGAGACTCGGATTTGAATTCTGCCGGCAGCATTCGATTACTCGTGTCATTTTACGTAGGAAATGCTTGTTTCCGTTTCCTGATAACGATCCTGGGAGCCAAAATACTGTAAAACACGTTTTCATACATATTAATGAATTCCAGTGGAACGGAGGCTCGAATTTGAATTCTGCCGGCAGCATTCGATTAGTCGTGTCATTTTACGTCGGAAATGCTTGTTTCCATTTCCTGATAACGATCCTGGGAGCCAAAATACTCTCAAACACGTTTTCATACATATTAGTGAATTCCAGAGGAATGGAGGCTCGGATTTGAATTCTGCCGGCAGCGTTCTATTACTCGTGTCATTTTGCGCAGGAAATGCTTGTTACCAGTTCCTGATAGCGATCCTGGAAGTCAAAATACTGTAAAACGCGTTTTCATACATATTAGTGAATTCGAGAGGAACGGCGGCTCCGATTTGAATTGTGACGGCAGCATTCCACTACTCCTGTCCTTTTACGCAGGAAATGCTTGTTCCCATTTCCCGATAGCGATCCTGGGAGTCAAAATACTGTAAAACACGTTTTCATACATATTAGTGAATTCCAGAGGAATGGAGGCTCGGATTTGAATTCTGCCGGCAGCATTCGATTAGTCGTGTCATTTTACGCAGGAAATGCTTGTTCCCGTTTCCCGATAGCGATCCTGGGAGCCAAAATACTGTAAAACACGTTTTCATGGATATTAGTGAATTCGAGAGGAACGGCGGCTCCGATTTGAATTGTGACGGCAGCATTCCACTACTCCTGTCCTTTTACGCAGGAAATGCTTATTCCCATTTCGTGATAGCGATCCTGGGAGCCAAAATACTGTAAAACACGTTTTCATACATATTAGTGAATTCCAGTGGAGCGGAGACTCGGATTTGAATTCTGCCGGCAGCATTCGATTAGTCGTGTCATTTTACGTAGGAAATGCTTATTCCCATTTCGTGATAGCGATCCTGGGAGCCAAAATACTGTAAAACACGTTTTCATGGATATTAGTGAATTCGAGAGGAACGGCGGCTCCGATTTGAATTGTGACGGCAGCATTCCACTACTCCTGTCCTTTTACGCAGGAAATGCTTGTTCCCATTTCCCGATAGCGATCCTGGGAGCCAAAATACTGGAAAACACGTTTTCATACATATTAGTGAATTCCAGGGGAGCGGAGACTCGGATTTGAATTCTGCCGGCAGCATTCGATTACTCGTGTCATTTTACGTAGGAAATGCTTGTTTCCATTTCCTGATAACGATCCTGGGAGCCAAAATACTCTCAAACACGTTTTCATACATATTAGTGAATTCCAGAGGAATGGAGGCTCGGATTTGAATTCTGCCGGCAGCGTTCTATTACTCGTGTCATTTTGCGCAGGAAATGCTTGTTACCAGTTCCTGATAGCGATCCTGGAAGTCAAAATACTGTAAAACGCGTTTTCATACATATTAGTGAATTCGAGAGGAACGGCGGCTCCGATTTGAATTGTGACGGCAGCATTCCACTACTCCTGTCCTTTTACGCAGGAAATGCTTGTTCCCATTTCCCGATAGCGATCCTGGGAGTCAAAATACTGTAAAACACGTTTTCATACATATTAGTGAATTCCAGAGGAATGGAGGCTCGGATTTGAATTCTGCCGGCAGCATTCGATTAGTCGTGTCATTTTACGCAGGAAATGCTTGTTCCCGTTTCCCGATAGCGATCCTGGGAGCCAAAATACTGTAAAACACGTTTTCATGGATATTAGTGAATTCGAGAGGAACGGCGGCTCCGATTTGAATTGTGACGGCAGCATTCCACTACTCCTGTCCTTTTACGCAGGAAATGCTTATTCCCATTTCGTGATAGCGATCCTGGGAGCCAAAATACTGTAAAACACGTTTTCATACATATTAGTGAATTCCAGTGGAGCGGAGACTCGGATTTGAATTCTGCCGGCAGCATTCGATTAGTCGTGTCATTTTACGTAGGAAATGCTTATTCCCATTTCGTGATAGCGATCCTGGGAGCCAAAATACTGTAAAACACGTTTTCATGGATATTAGTGAATTCGAGAGGAACGGCGGCTCCGATTTGAATTGTGACGGCAGCATTCCACTACTCCTGTCCTTTTACGCAGGAAATGCTTGTTCCCATTTCCCGATAGCGATACTGGGAGCCAAAATACTGGAAAACACGTTTTCATACATATTAGTGAATTCCAGGGGAGCGGAGACTCGGATTTGAATTCTGCCGGCAGCATTCGATTACTCGTGTCATTTTACGTAGGAAATGCTTGTTTCCATTTCCTGATAACGATTCTGGGAGCCAAAATACTGTAAAACACGTTTTCATACATATTAGTGAATTCCGGAGGAATGGAGGCTCGGATTTGAATTCTGCCGGCAGCATTCGATTAGTCGTGTCATTTTACGCAGGAAATGCTTGTTCCCATTTCCCGATAGCGAACCTGGGAGCCAAAATACTGTAAAACACGTTTTCATGGATATTAGTGAATTCGAGAGGAACGGCGGCTCCGATTTGAATTGTGACGGCAGCATTCCACTACTCCTGTCCTTTTACGCAGGAAATGCTTATTCCCATTTCGTGATAGCGATCCTGGGAGCCAAAATACTGTAAAACACGTTTTCATACATATTAGTGAATTCCAGTGGAGCGGAGACTCGGATTTGAATTCTGCCGGCAGCATTCGATTAGTCGTGTCATTTTACGTAGGAAATGCTTATTCCCATTTCGTGATAGCGATCCTGGGAGCCAAAATACTGTAAAACACGTTTTCATGGATATTAGTGAATTCGAGAGGAACGGCGGCTCCGATTTGAATTGTGACGGCAGCATTCCACTACTCCTGTCCTTGTACGCAGGAAATGCTTGTTCCCATTTCCCGATAGCGATCCTGGGAGCCAAAATACTCTCAAACACGTTTTCATACATATTAGTGAATTCCAGAGGAATGAGGGCTCGGATTTGAATTCTGCCGGCAGCATTCGATTAGTCGTGTCATTTTACGCAGGAAATGCTTATTCCCATTTCGTGATAGCGATTCAGGGAGCCAAAATACTGTAAAACACGTTTTCATACATATTAGTGAATTCCAGAGGAACGGAGGCTCGGATTTGAATTCTGCCGGCAGCGTTCTATTACTCGTGTCATTTTGCGCAGGAAATGCTTGTTACCAGTTCCTGATAGCGATCCTGGAAGTCAAAATACTGTAAAACACGTTTTCATACATATTAGTGAATTTGAGAGGAACGGCGGCTCCGATTTGAATTGTGACGGCAGCATTCCACTACTCCTGTCCTTTTACGCAGGAAATGCTTGTTCCCATTTCCCGATAGCGATCCTGGGAGCCAAAATACTGTAAAACACGTTTTCATACATATTAGTGAATTCCAGGGGAGCGGAGACTCGGATTTGAATTCTGCCGGCAGCATTCGATTACTCGTGTCATTTTACGTAGGAAATGCTTGTTTCCATTTCCTGATAACGATCCTGGGAGCCAAAATACTGTAAAACACGTTTTCATACATATTAATGAATTCCAGAGGAATGGAGGCTCCGATTTGAATTGTGACGGCAGCATTCCACTACTCCTGTCCTTTTACGCAGGAAATGCTTGTTCCCATTTCCCGATAGCGATCCTGGGAGTCAAAATACTGTAAAACACGTTTTCATACATATTAGTGAATTCCAGAGGAATGGAGGCTCGGATTTGAATTCTGCCGGCAGCATTCGATTAGTCGTGTCATTTTACGCAGGAAATGCTTGTTCCCATTTCGTGATAGCGATCCTGGGAGCCAAAATACTGTAAAACACGTTTTCATACATATTAGTGAATTCCAGTGGAACGGAGGCTCGATTTTGAATTCTGCCGGCAGCATTCGATTAGTCGTGTCATTTTGCGTCGGAAATGCTTGTTTCCATTTCCTGATAACGATCCTGGGAGCCAAAATACTCTCAAACACGTTTTCATACATATTAGTGAATTCCAGAGGAATGGAGGCTCGGATTTGAATTCTGCCGGCAGCGTTCTATTACTCGTGTCATTTTACGCAGGAAATGCTTATTCCCATTTCGTGATAGCGATTCAGGGAGCCAAAATACTGTAAAACACGTTTTCATGGATATTAGTGAATTCGAGAGGAACGGCGGCTCCGATTTGAATTGTGACGGCAGCATTCCACTACTCCTGTCCTTGTACGCAGGAAATGCTTGTTCCCATTTCCCGATAGCGATCCTGGGAGCCAAAATACTCTCAAACACGTTTTCATACATATTAGTGAATTCCAGAGGAATGAGGGCTCGGATTTGAATTCTGCCGGCAGCATTCGATTAGTCGTGTCATTTTACGCAGGAAATGCTTATTCCCATTTCGTGATAGCGATTCAGGGAGCCAAAATACTGTAAAACACGTTTTCATACATATTAGTGAATACGAGAGGAACGGCGGCTCCGATTTGAATTGTGACGGCAGCATTCCACTACTCCTGTCCTTTTACGCAGGAAATGCTTGTTCCCATTTCCCGATAGCGATCCTGGGAGTCAAAATACTGTAAAACACGTTTTCATACATATTAGTGAATTCCAGAGGAATGGAGGCTCGGATTTGAATTCTGCCGGCAGCATTCGATTAGTCGTGTCATTTTACGCAGGAAATGCTTGTTCCCATTTCCCGATAGCGAACCTGGGAGCCAAAATACTGTAAAACACGTTTTCATGGATATTAGTGAATTCGAGAGGAACGGCGGCTCCGATTTGAATTGTGACGGCAGCATTCCACTACTCCTGTCCTTTTACGCAGGAAATGCTTATTCCCATTTCGTGATAGCGATCCTGGGAGCCAAAATACTGTAAAACACGTTTTCATACATATTAGTGAATTCCAGTGGAGCGGAGACTGGGATTTGAATTCTGCCGGCAGCATTCGATTAGTCGTGTCATTTTGCGCAGGAAATGCTTGTTACCAGTTCCTGATAGCGATCCTGGAAGTCAAAATACTGTAAAACACGTTTTCATACATATTAGTGAATTCGAGAGGAACGGCGGCTCCGATTTGAATTGTGACGGCAGCATTCCACTACTCCTGTCCTTTTACGCAGGAAATGCTTATTCCCATTTCGTGATAGCGATCCTGGGAGCCAAAATACTGTAAAACACGTTTTCATACATATTAGTGAATTCCAGTGGAGCGGAGACTCGGATTTGAATTCTGCCGGCAGCATTCGATTAGTCGTGTCATTTTACGTAGGAAATGCTTATTCCCATTTCGTGATAGCGATCCTGGGAGCCAAAATACTGTAAAACACGTTTTCATGGATATTAGTGAATTCGAGAGGAACGGCGGCTCCGATTTGAATTGTGACGGCAGCATTCCACTACTCCTGTCCTTTTACGCAGGAAATGCTTGTTCCCATTTCCCGATAGCGATCCTGGGAGCCAAAATACTGGAAAACACGTTTTCATACATATTAGTGAATTCCAGGGGAGCGGAGACTCGGATTTGAATTCTGCCGGCAGCATTCGATTACTCGTGTCATTTTACGTAGGAAATGCTTGTTTCCATTTCCTGATAACGATTCTGGGAGCCAAAATACTGTAAAACACGTTTTCATACATATTAGTGAATTCCGGAGGAATGGAGGCTCGGATTTGAATTCTGCCGGCAGCATTCGATTAGTCGTGTCATTTTACGCAGGAAATGCTTGTTCCCATTTCCCGATAGCGAACCTGGGAGCCAAAATACTGTAAAACACGTTTTCATGGATATTAGTGAATTCGAGAGGAACGGCGGCTCCGATTTGAATTGTGACGGCAGCATTCCACTACTCCTGTCCTTTTACGCAGGAAATGCTTATTCCCATTTCGTGATAGCGATCCTGGGAGCCAAAATACTGTAAAACACGTTTTCATACATATTAGTGAATTCCAGTGGAGCGGAGACTCGGATTTGAATTCTGCCGGCAGCATTCGATTAGTCGTGTCATTTTACGTAGGAAATGCTTATTCCCATTTCGTGATAGCGATCCTGGGAGCCAAAATACTGTAAAACACGTTTTCATGGATATTAGTGAATTCGAGAGGAACGGCGGCTCCGATTTGAATTGTGACGGCAGCATTCCACTACTCCTGTCCTTGTACGCAGGAAATGCTTGTTCCCATTTCCCGATAGCGATCCTGGGAGCCAAAATACTCTCAAACACGTTTTCATACATATTAGTGAATTCCAGAGGAATGAGGGCTCGGATTTGAATTCTGCCGGCAGCATTCGATTAGTCGTGTCATTTTACGCAGGAAATGCTTATTCCCATTTCGTGATAGCGATTCAGGGAGCCAAAATACTGTAAAACACGTTTTCATACATATTAGTGAATTCCAGGGGAGCGGAGACTCGGATTTGAATTCTGCCGGCAGCATTCGATTACTCGTGTCATTTTACGTAGGAAATGCTTGTTTCCATTTCCTGATAACGATCCTGGGAGCCAAAATACTGTAAAACACGTTTTCATACATATTAATGAATTCCAGAGGAATGGAGGCTCCGATTTGAATTGTGACGGCAGCATTCCACTACTCCTGTCCTTTTACGCAGGAAATGCTTGTTCCCATTTCCCGATAGCGATCCTGGGAGTCAAAATACTGTAAAACACGTTTTCATACATATTAGTGAATTCCAGAGGAATGGAGGCTCGGATTTGAATTCTGCCGGCAGCATTCGATTAGTCGTGTCATTTTACGCAGGAAATGCTTGTTCCCATTTCGTGATAGCGATCCTGGGAGCCAAAATACTGTAAAACACGTTTTCATACATATTAGTGAATTCCAGTGGAACGGAGGCTCGATTTTGAATTCTGCCGGCAGCATTCGATTAGTCGTGTCATTTTGCGTCGGAAATGCTTGTTTCCATTTCCTGATAACGATCCTGGGAGCCAAAATACTCTCAAACACGTTTTCATACATATTAGTGAATTCCAGAGGAATGGAGGCTCGGATTTGAATTCTGCCGGCAGCGTTCTATTACTCGTGTCATTTTGCGCAGGAAATGCTTGTTACCAGTTCCTGATAGCGATCCTGGAAGTCAAAATACTGTAAAACACGTTTTCATACATATTAGTGAATACGAGAGGAACGGCGGCTCCGATTTGAATTGTGACGGCAGCATTCCACTACTCCTGTCCTTTTACGCAGGAAATGCTTGTTCCCATTTCCCGATAGCGATCCTGGGAGTCAAAATACTGTAAAACACGTTTTCATACATATTAGTGAATTCCAGAGGAATGGAGGCTCGGATTTGAATTCTGCCGGCAGCATTCGATTAGTCGTGTCATTTTACGCAGGAAATGCTTGTTCCCATTTCCCGATAGCGAACCTGGGAGCCAAAATACTGTAAAACACGTTTTCATGGATATTAGTGAATTCGAGAGGAACGGCGGCTCCGATTTGAATTGTGACGGCAGCATTCCACTACTCCTGTCCTTTTACGCAGGAAATGCTTATTCCCATTTCGTGATAGCGATCCTGGGAGCCAAAATACTGTAAAACACGTTTTCATACATATTAGTGAATTCCAGTGGAGCGGAGACTGGGATTTGAATTCTGCCGGCAGCATTCGATTAGTCGTGTCATTTTGCGCAGGAAATGCTTGTTACCAGTTCCTGATAGCGATCCTGGAAGTCAAAATACTGTAAAACACGTTTTCATACATATTAGTGAATTCGAGAGGAACGGCGGCTCCGATTTGAATTGTGACGGCAGCATTCCACTACTCCTGTCCTTTTACGCAGGAAATGCTTGTTCCCATTTCCCGATAGCGATCCTGGGAGTCAAAATACTGTAAAACACGTTTTCATACATATTAGTGAATTCCAGAGGAATGGAGGCTCGGATTTGAATTCTGCCGGCAGCATTCGATTAGTCGTGTCATTTTACGCAGGAAATGCTTGTTCCCGTTTCCCGATAGCGATCCTGGGAGCCAAAATACTGTAAAACACGTTTTCATGGATATTAGTGAATTCGAGAGGAACGGCGGCTCCGATTTGAATTGTGACGGCAGCATTCCACTCCTCCTGTCCTTTTACGCAGGAAATGCTTATTCCCATTTCGTGATAGCGATCCTGGGAGCCAAAATACTGTAAAACACGTTTTCATACATATTAGTGAATTCCAGTGGAGCGGAGACTCGGATTTGAATTCTGCCGGCAGCATTCGATTAGTCGTGTCATTTTACGTAGGAAATGCTTATTCCCATTTCGTGATAGCGATCCTGGGAGCCAAAATACTGTAAAACACGTTTTCATGGATATTAGTGAATTCGAGAGGAACGGCGGCTCCGATTTGAATTGTGACGGCAGCATTCCACTACTCCTGTCCTTTTACGCAGGAAATGCTTGTTCCCATTTCCCGATAGCGATCCTGGGAGCCAAAATACTGGAAAACACGTTTTCATACATATTAGTGAATTCCAGGGGAGCGGAGACTCGGATTTGAATTCTGCCGGCAGCATTCGATTACTCGTGTCATTTTACGTAGGAAATGCTTGTTTCCATTTCCTGATAACGATCCTGGGAGCCAAAATACTGTAAAACACGTTTTCATACATATTAATGAATTCCAGAGGAATGGAGGCTCGGATTTGAATTCTGCCGGCAGCATTCGATTAGTCGTGTCACTTTACGCAGGAAATGCTTATTCCCCTTTCGTGATAGCGATTCTGGGAGCCAAAATACTGTAAAACACGTTTTCATACATATTAGTGAATTCCAGAGGAACGGAGGCTCGGATTTGAATTCTGCCGGCAGCGTTCTATTACTCGTGTCATTTTGCGCAGGAAATGCTTGTTACCAGTTCCTGATAGCGATCCTGGAAGTCAAAATACTGTAAAACACGTTTTCATACATATTAGTGAATTCCAGAGTAATGGAGGCTCGGATTTGAATTCTGCCGGCAGCATTCGATTAGTCGTGTCATTTTACGTCGGAAATGCTTGTTTCCATTTCCTGATAACGATCCTGGGAGCCAAAATACTGTAAAACACGTTTTCATACATATTAATGAATTCCAGAGGAATGGAGGCTCGGATTTGAATTCTGCCGGCAGCATTCGATTAGTCGTGTCACTTTACGCAGGAAATGCTTATTCCCCTTTCGTGATAGCGATTCTGGGAGCCAAAATACTGTAAAACACGTTTTCATGGATATTAGTGAATTCGAGAGGAACGGCGGCTCCGATTTGAATTGTGACGGCAGCATTCCACTACTCCTGTCCTTTTACGCAGGAAATGCTTATTCCCATTTCGTGATAGCGATCCTGGGAGCCAAAATACTGTAAAACACGTTTTCATACATATTAGTGAATTCCAGGGGAGCGGAGACTCGGATTTGAATTCTGCCGGCAGCATTCGATTACTCGTGTCATTTTACGTAGGAAATGCTTATTCCCATTTCGTGATAGCGATCCTGGGAGCCAAAATACTGTAAAACACGTTTTCATGGATATTAGTGAATTCGAGAGGAACGGCGGCTCCGATTTGAATTGTGACGGCAGCATTCCACTACTCCTGTCCTTTTACGCAGGAAATGCTTGTTCCCATTTCCCGATAGCGATCCTGGGAGCCAAAATACTGGAAAACACGTTTTCATACATATTAGTGAATTCCAGGGGAGCGGAGACTCGGATTTGAATTCTGCCGGCAGCATTCGATTACCCGTGTCATTTTACGTAGGAAATGCTTGTTTCCATTTCCTGATAACGATCCTGGGAGCCAAAATACTGTAAAACACGTTTTCATACATATTAATGAATTCCAGAGGAATGGAGGCTCGGATTTGAATTCTGCCGGCAGCATTCGATTAGTCGTGTCACTTTACGCAGGAAATGCTTATTCCCCTTTCGTGATAGCGATTCTGGGAGCCAAAATACTGTAAAACACGTTTTCATACATATTAGTGAATTCCAGAGGAACGGAGGCTCGGATTTGAATTCTGCCGGCAGCGTTCTATTACTCGTGTCATTTTGCGCAGGAAATGCTTGTTACCAGTTCCTGATAGCGATCCTGGAAGTCAAAATACTGTAAAACACGTTTTCATACATATTAGTGAATTCCAGAGTAATGGAGGCTCGGATTTGAATTCTGCCGGCAGCATTCGATTAGTCGTGTCATTTTACGTCGGAAATGCTTGTTTCCATTTCCTGATAACGATCCTGGGAGCCAAAATACTGTAAAACACGTTTTCATACATATTAATGAATTCCAGAGGAATGGAGGCTCGGATTTGAATTCTGCCGGCAGCATTCGATTAGTCGTGTCACTTTACGCAGGAAATGCTTATTCCCCTTTCGTGATAGCGATTCTGGGAGCCAAAATACTGTAAAACACGTTTTCATGGATATTAGTGAATTCGAGAGGAACGGCGGCTCCGATTTGAATTGTGACGGCAGCATTCCACTACTCCTGTCCTTTTACGCAGGAAATGCTTATTCCCATTTCGTGATAGCGATCCTGGGAGCCAAAATACTGTAAAACACGTTTTCATACATATTAGTGAATTCCAGTGGAGCGGAGACTGGGATTTGAATTCTGCCGGCAGCATTCGATTAGTCGTGTCATTTTGCGCAGGAAATGCTTGTTACCAGTTCCTGATAGCGATCCTGGAAGTCAAAATACTGTAAAACACGTTTTCATACATATTAGTGAATTCGAGAGGAACGGCGGCTCCGATTTGAATTGTGACGGCAGCATTCCACTACTCCTGTCCTTTTACGCAGGAAATGCTTGTTCCCATTTCCCGATAGCGATCCTGGGAGTCAAAATACTGTAAAACACGTTTTCATACATATTAGTGAATTCGAGAGGAACGGCGGCTCCGATTTGAATTGTGACGGCAGCATTCCACTACTCCTGTCCTTTTACGCAGGAAATGCTTGTTCCCATTTCCCGATAGCGATCCTGGGAGTCAAAATACTGTAAAACACGTTTTCATACATATTAGTGAATTCCAGAGGAATGGAGGCTCGAATTTGAATTCTGCCGGCAGCATTCGATTAGTCGTGTCATTTTACGCAGGAAATGCTTGTTCCCGTTTCCCGATAGCGATCCTGGGAGCCAAAATACTGTAAAACACGTTTTCATGGATATTAGTGAATTCGAGAGGAACGGCGGCTCCGATTTGAATTGTGACGGCAGCATTCCACTACTCCTGTCCTTTTACGCAGGAAATGCTTATTCCCATTTCGTGATAGCGATCCTGGGAGCCAAAATACTGTAAAACACGTTTTCATACATATTAGTGAATTCCAGTGGAGCGGAGACTCGGATTTGAATTCTGCCGGCAGCATTCGATTAGTCGTGTCATTTTACGTAGGAAATGCTTATTCCCATTTCGTGATAGCGATCCTGGGAGCCAAAATACTGTAAAACACGTTTTCATGGATATTAGTGAATTCGAGAGGAACGGCGGCTCCGATTTGAATTGTGACGGCAGCATTCCACTACTCCTGTCCTTTTACGCAGGAAATGCTTGTTCCCATTTCCCGATAGCGATCCTGGGAGCCAAAATACTGGAAAACACGTTTTCATACATATTAGTGAATTCCAGGGGAGCGGAGACTCGGATTTGAATTCTGCCGGCAGCATTCGATTACTCGTGTCATTTTACGTAGGAAATGCTTGTTTCCATTTCCTGATAACGATCCTGGGAGCCAAAATACTGTAAAACACGTTTTCATACATATTAATGAATTCCAGAGGAATGGAGGCTCGGATTTGAATTCTGCCGGCAGCATTCGATTAGTCGTGTCATTTTACGCAGGAAATGCTTGTTCCCATTTCCCGATAGCGATCCTGGGAGCCAAAATACTGTAAAACACGTTTTCATGGATATTAGTGAATTCGAGAGGAACGGCGGCTCCGATTTGAATTGTGACGGCAGCATTCCACTACTCCTGTCCTTTTACGCAGGAAATGCTTATTCCCATTTCCCGATAGCGATCCTGGGAGCCAAAATACTGTAAAACACGTTTTCATGGATATTAGTGAATTCGAGAGGAACGGCGGCTCCGATTTGAATTGTGACGGCAGCATTCCACTACTCCTGTCCTTTTACGCAGGAAATGCTTATTCCCATTTCGTGATAGCGATTCTGGGAGCCAAAATACTGTAAAACACGTTTTCATACATATTAGTGAATTCCAGAGGAACGGAGGCTCGGATTTGAATTCTGCCGGCAGCGTTCTATTACTCGTGTCATTTTGCGCAGGAAATGCTTGTTACCAGTTCCTGACAGCGATCCTGGAAGTCAAAATACTGTAAAACACGTTTTCATACATATTAGTGAATTCGAGAGGAACGGCGGCTCCGATTTGAATTGTGACGGCAGCATTCCACTACTCCTGTCCTTTTACGCAGGAAATGCTTGTTCCCATTTCCCGATAGCGATCCTGGGAGCCAAAATACTGTAAAACACGTTTTCATACATATTAGTGAATTCCAGGGGAGCGGAGACTCGGATTTGAATTCTGCCGGCAGCATTCGATTACTCGTGTCATTTTACGTAGGAAATGCTTGTTTCCGTTTCCTGATAACGATCCTGGGAGCCAAAATACTGTAAAACACGTTTTCATACATATTAGTGAATTCCAGAGGAACGGAGGCTCGGATTTGAATTCTGCCGGCAGCATTCGATTAGTCGTGTCATTTTACGTCGGAAATGCTTGCTTCCATTTCCTGATAACGATCCTGGGAGCCAAAATACTGTAAAACACGTTTTCATACATATTAGTGAATTCCAGTGGAGCGGAGACTCGGATTTGAATTCTGCCGGCAGCATTCGATTAGTCGTGTCATTTTACGTAGGAAATGCTTATTCCCATTTCGTGATAGCGATCCTGGGAGCCAAAATACTGTAAAACACGTTTTCATGCATATTAGTGAATTCGAGAGGAACGGCGGCTCCGATTTGAATTGTGACGGCAGCATTCCACTACTCCTGTCCTTTTACGCAGGAAATGCTTGTTCCCATTTCCCGATAGCGATCCTGGGAGTCAAAATACTGTAAAACACGTTTTCATACATATTAGTGAATTCCAGAGGAATGAAGGCTCGGATTTGAATTCTGCCGGCAGCATTCGATTAGTCGTGTCATTTTACGCAGGAAATGCTTGTTTCCATTTCCTGATAACGATCCTGGGAGCCAAAATACTCTCAAACACGTTTTCATACATATTAGTGAATTCCAGAGGAATGGAGGCTCGGATTTGAATTCTGCCGGCAGCGTTCTATTACTCGTGTCATTTTGCGCAGGAAATGCTTGTTACCAGTTCCTGATAGCGATCCTGGAAGTCAAGATACTGTAAAACACGTTTTCATACATATTAGTGAATTCGAGAGGAACGGCGGCTCCGATTTGAATTGTGACGGCAGCATTCCACTACTCCTGTCCTTTTACGCAGGAAATGCTTATTCCCATTTCGTGATAGCGATTCTGGGAGCCAAAATACTGTAAAACACGTTTTCATACATATTAGTAAATTCCAGAGGAACGGAGGCTCCGATTTGAATTCTGCCGGCAGTGTTCGATTAGTCGTGTCATTTTACGCAGGAAATGCTTGTTCCCGTTTCCCGATAGCGATCCTGGGAGCCAAAATACTGTAAAACACGTTTTCATGCATATTAGTGAATTCGAGAGGAACGGCGGCTCCGATTTGAATTGTGACGGCAGCATTCCACTACTCCTGTCCTTTTACGCAGGAAATGCTTGTTCCCATTTCCCGATAGCGATCCTGGGAGCCAAAATACTGTAAAACACGTTTTCATACATATTAGTGAATTCCAGGGGAGCGGAGACTCGGATTTGAATTCTGCCGGCAGCATTCGATTACTCGTGTCATTTTACGTAGGAAATGCTTGTTTCCATTTCCTGATAACGATCCTGGGAGCCAAAATACTGTAAAACACGTTTTCATACATATTAATGAATTCCAGAGGAATGGAGGCTCGGATTTGAATTCTGCCGGCAGCATTCGATTAGTCGTGTCACTTTACGCAGGAAATGCTTATTCCCATTTCGTGATAGCGATTCTGGGAGCCAAAATACTGTAAAACACGTTTTCATACATATTAGTGAATTCCAGAGGAACGGAGGCTCGGATTTGAATTCTGCCGGCAGCGTTCTATTACTCGTGTCATTTTGCGCAGGAAATGCTTGTTACCAGTTCCTGATAGCGATCCTGGAAGTCAAAATACTGTAAAACACGTTTTCATACATATTAGTGAATTCCAGAGGAACGGAGGCTCGGATTTGAATTCTGCCGGCAGCATTCGATTAGTCGTGTCATTTTACGTCGGAAATGCTTGTTTCCATTTCCTGATAACGATCCTGGGAGCCAAAATACTGTAAAACACGTTTTCATGGATATTAGTGAATTCGAGAGGAACGGCGGCTCCGATTTGAATTGTGACGGCAGCATTCCACTACTCCTGTCCTTTTACGCAGGAAATGCTTATTCCCATTTCGTGATAGCGATTCTGGGAGCCAAAATACTGTAAAACACGTTTTCATACATATTAGTGAATTCCAGAGGAATGGAGGCTCGGATTTGAATTCTGCCGGCAGCATTCGATTAGTCGTGTCATTTTACGCAGGAAATGCTTGTTCCCATTTCCCGATAGCGATCCTGGGAGCCAAAATACTGTAAAACACGTTTTCATGGATATTAGTGAATTCGAGAGGAACGGCGGCTCCGATTTGAATTGTGACGGCAGCATTCCACTACTCCTGTCCTTTTACGCAGGAAATGCTTATTCCCATTTCGTGATAGCGATTCTGGGAGCCAAAATACTGTAAAACACGTTTTCATACATATTAGTGAATTCCAGAGGAACGGAGGCTCGGATTTGAATTCTGCCGGCAGCGTTCTATTACTCGTGTCATTTTGCGCAGGAAATGCTTGTTACCAGTTCCTGACAGCGATCCTGGAAGTCAAAATACTGTAAAACACGTTTTCATACATATTAGTGAATTCGAGAGGAACGGCGGCTCCGATTTGAATTGTGACGGCAGCATTCCACTACTCCTGTCCTTTTACGCAGGAAATGCTTGTTCCCATTTCCCGATAGCGATCCTGGGAGCCAAAATACTGTAAAACACGTTTTCATACATATTAGTGAATTCCAGGGGAGCGGAGACTCGGATTTGAATTCTGCCGGCAGCATTCGATTAGTCGTGTCATTTTACGTCGGAAATGCTTGCTTCCATTTCCTGATAACGACCCTGGGAGCCAAAATACTGTAAAACACGTTTTCATACATATTAGTGAATTCCAGTGGAGCGGAGACTCGGATTTGAATTCTGCCGGCAGCATTCGATTAGTCGTGTCATTTTACGTAGGAAATGCTTATTCCCATTTCGTGATAGCGATCCTGGGAGCCAAAATATTGTAAAACACGTTTTCATGCATATTAGTGAATTCGAGAGGAACGGCGGCTCCGATTTGAATTGTGACGGCAGCATTCCACTACTCCTGTCCTTTTACGCAGGAAATGCTTGTTCCCATTTCCCGATAGCGATCCTGGGAGTCAAAATAGTGTAAAACACGTTTTCATACATATTAGTGAATTCCAGAGGAATGAAGGCTCGGATTTGAATTCTGCCGGCAGCATTCGATTAGTCGTGTCATTTTACGCAGGAAATGCTTGTTTCCATTTCCTGATAACGATCCTGGGAGCCAAAATACTCTCAAACACGTTTTCATACATATTAGTGAATTCCAGAGGAATGGAGGCTCGGATTTGAATTCTGCCGGCAGCGTTCTATTACTCGTGTCATTTTGCGCAGGAAATGCTTGTTACCAGTTCCTGATAGCGATCCTGGAAGTCAAGATACTGTAAAACACGTTTTCATACATATTAGTGAATTCGAGAGGAACGGCGGCTCCGATTTGAATTGTGACGGCAGCATTCCACTACTCCTGTCCTTTTACGCAGGAAATGCTTATTCCCATTTCGTGATAGCGATTCTGGGAGCCAAAATACTGTAAAACACGTTTTCATACATATTAGTAAATTCCAGAGGAACGGAGGCTCCGATTTGAATTCTGCCGGCAGTGTTCGATTAGTCGTGTCATTTTACGCAGGAAATGCTTGTTCCCATTTCCCGATAGCGATCCTGGGAGCCAAAATACTGTAAAACACGTTTTCATGGATATTAGTGAATTCGAGAGGAACGGCGGCTCCGATTTGAATTGTGATGGCAGCATTCCACTACTCCTGTCCTTTTACGCAGGAAATGCTTGTTCCCATTTCCCGATAGCGATCCTGGGAGCCAAAATACTGGAAAACACGTTTTCATACATATTAGTGAATTCCAGGGGAGCGGAGACTCGGATTTGAATTCTGCCGGCAGCATTCGATTACTCGTGTCATTTTACGTAGGAAATGCTTGTTTCCATTTCCTGATAACGATCCTGGGAGCCAAAATACTGTAAAACACGTTTTCATACATATTAATGAATTCCAGAGGAATGGAGGCTCGGATTTGAATTCTGCCGGCAGCATTCGATTAGTCGTGTCACTTTACGCAGGAAATGCTTATTCCCCTTTCGTGATAGCGATTCTGGGAGCCAAAATACTGTAAAACACGTTTTCATACATATTAGTGAATTCCAGAGGAACGGAGGCTCGGATTTGAATTCTGCCGGCAGCGTTCTATTACTCGTGTCATTTTGCGCAGGAAATGCTTGTTACCAGTTCCTGATAGCGATCCTGGAAGTCAAAATACTGTAAAACACGTTTTCATACATATTAGTGAATTCCAGAGTAATGGAGGCTCGGATTTGAATTCTGCCGGCAGCATTCGATTAGTCGTGTCATTTTACGTCGGAAATGCTTGTTTCCATTTCCTGATAACGATCCTGGGAGCCAAAATACTGTAAAACACGTTTTCATGGATATTAGTGAATTCGAGAGGAACGGCGGCTCCGATTTGAATTGTGACGGCAGCATTCCACTACTCCTGTCCTTTTACGCAGGAAATGCTTATTCCCATTTCGTGATAGCGATTCTGGGAGCCAAAATACTGTAAAACACGTTTTCATACATATTAGTGAATTCCAGAGGAATGGAGGCTCGGATTTGAATTCTGCCGGCAGCGTTCTATTACTCGTGTCATTTTGCGCAGGAAATGCTTGTTACCAGTTCCTGATAGCGATCCTGGAAGTCAAAATACTGTAAAACACGTTTTCATACATATTAGTGAATTCGAGAGGAACGGCGGCTCCGATTTGAATTGTGACGGCAGCATTCCACTACTCCTGTCCTTTTACGCAGGAAATGCTTGTTCCCATTTCCCGATAGCGATCCTGGGAGCCAAAATACTGTAAAACACGTTTTCATACATATTAGTGAATTCCAGGGGAGCGGAGACTCGGATTTGAATTCTGCCGGCAGCATTCGATTACTCGTGTCATTTTACGTAGGAAATGCTTGTTTCCGTTTCCTGATAACGATCCTTTTTTTTTTTTTTTTTTTTTTTTTTTTTTTTTTTCCCTCCATCCACCCTCTAACCAGTCCACTGGAACCACCCTCGTGGGCATCGCGTCAGTGGGACTGGCCAGGCTCTGGTCCTCGCCTGTGGCAATCCCTACTCCAGCCGGGACGGCTTCCAGTCCAAAGACTGATCCATTGCCCCGGTCCTGGTTCGGGTGCCGAACTTTCCCCCGTTGCCTTTCCAGGAAAGGGTACCGGAAAAATCGGAGCCGTCTACAGGCCCCTGCACAAAATTCCCGGAGATGCCAGGAAAAAGGCGTTTATGTCGTCTGAATACATCACTCGAGGACTAGGTTATAGGTCTAGGCTAAGAGTCCGAAAGTTAATGTGATACTATCCTATATTATCCTATGCATCGGCCGGCATTATGTTGACCATGAGAGTGTCGGTAGGACATCAGCCGGTAGGCAGGAGTCGGTAAATGAATCGACCGTTGGGAAACGGCCGGTAACTATACCGGTCATTTATGCCGCGTCGATAATATTATCGGCAGCAAGGAAGACGGTAATAAAAGTATGTTATCCGCCGCTCGTCTTCATCGTAACTGGTGAAACGACCACTTCGCAGGTAGCACATGCCGATAGGTTCAGAAACCAAAATGGCTGATGCAGTGAAACGAGTGCAACTGTCAACAAAACATAAGTGTGACATAATGACGTAGTGCAGTGGAATTATGCCGTGGCTACAAGTAAGTCAGCAATAGTACGCTGGGTATTCTGTACAAAACTGCCAATCGGGCTGTCATTTGTCTCTCTTCTCCTTTCTTCTAGCTCTTTCTCTTTTAGCACCTTCTCCACGTATGTAGAAAACAGTTGCCAGTTATCCACGGATTCACAGGCCCAGGAAATAATGTTTGCCGGTGTCAAGGGCACTTGAGCGTGTGATGACAGCTCGCTTCTCTGCTCTGTCCAATTCGGACATTCAAAAAAAGTATGTTCTGGCGAATCCAAACCTGCATTGCAAAACCAGCACGACGTTGAACTTATTTTATTTAATCGCTTCAGGAACTGTGAAAAACATCCATGTCCCGATAAGAATTGAGTGATATAAAATGTTAATTTTCTATGCTTGCTCTTCATCCAGACAGATATATCTGGGATCAATTTATACGTCCATCTTCCTTTATTAGATGCATTCCAGGCTGACTGCCAGCTGGACAGGAGGTTTTCTTCCAAGGCAAGTATTTCTTTTTGGTGGCCTTCCTTTATCATTTTTTGTGCAGTACTGGATATGTTTCTCTCAGCATAAATGCGATTCTCCTGGTTTACTTCCAGGAGGAGTAATCGTTTTTTAATCTCCAGCGAGAAGGGAAGATTTCCAGTAATAACACATAAGGCATCCGCCGAAACCGTATGATATGCCCTTGCAATTTTGATATTGATCAACCTCTGTATGGAATTTACTTCCGTTTCTGCCCATGCATTTTTTAGGGCTGGTGCCCATATAGGAACTGCATATAATAGAACGGACTTAGCCACTGACATTAAAGTTGTTCTGGAGCGCCCTGACGGGCCAAGGATATTTGGCATCAGCCTGGAGAGTGCATTTATTATTTTTAATATCTTAGCTTTGGTTACTGCAAGATGCGTATGGAATAAAAACGTCTTATCGAGATATACGCCGAGGTATTTAACTTCATTTAGCAGATTTATTGTCTCCTGTGTCCCTAAATCGAGGGAGGAAAGCCTTACTCGCTTATGTCCAGCGATTTGCATTACTTCCGTCTTATTGTTAGCAATTTCAAGGCCATGTAAATTCATCCATGTCGCAGTTTCCTGATATGCTCTTTTCGCTATTTTGCAGAGGGTTTCTGTGTCTCTATGTGAGCAAAGAATTGCTAGATCATCCGCATATGCTACAAAGGTAATCTCACCCATAGCGGAGTATTTTAAAACCAGTTCATTGTATACGAGGTTCCATAGAAAGGGGCCTAAAATGGAGCCCTGAGGAACACCAGCATAAAAGTTAAAATGCGCTATACCCTCAATCGTATCTATGGAAATCTTCCTATCATGTAAGTAGCTATCCATAATTTCTATAATATATTTGGGAAACCCTAGGCTCCTGAGTGCTCTGATAATATCCGGCCATCGAATGGTATTGAAGGCGTTTTTTACATCCACGAGAATAAGCAGAGCCAACTTGGCGGCAGCTGTAGCGTCGTTTGCGTAATATTTCACTCTGTGTATCGCATCGATCGTGGATTTGCCTTTGCGAAAGCCGAATTGGTTGGGTGCCCAGCCTCCCATTTCAGCAAGATGAGCATACATTCTCTCACGGATCAAGTATTCATAAATTTTTGCCGTATTTGAGATTAGACTAATCGGTCTGTATTTGGTAGGAGTACCATTCCCAGTCTTCTTCTTGGGTATCAGGATTAGCTTCTGGATTTTCCATTTCCTTGGAAATTTGCCAGAACGAAGACAATCGTTGTACATCGCTGTCAGTGTATTTGGATCTACCAGCGCCCAAGATTTAAGTAGCTTCATAGGTATGCCGTCGGCTCCTGGTGCTTTATTGGGCTTTGCCTTTTTTACCGCAGCCGTTACTTCTTCCAGATTGAAAAATGGGAGCTTTTCAGTCTCTGCTGCTTCTGCCAGACCGCGTGGTGCCATAACCACCGGCGGATTTAGTATAAACAGCTCCTCGATGATCTGCGTGACTGTTGACAATGAAAATTTCTGCACCGCTGCTCGAGATTTAGTTTTGCTCATAACGACTTTATATGGTCTACCCCATATGTCCGAATCGACGGTGCCAACGAGGTCTTCCCATGCCTTAGCTTTCGATAATTCAATCACTTTACGAAGCGCTTTTTTAGCTAACCGAGCTTCTTTTCTGTAGGCTTCTATAATGCTTGAGGAGAAATGAGCTTTGTGAGCCCTTGTTAGGCCTCTTCTGGCCTTAATACATTGTTTTCTGGCTTCAGCAACCTCTGCTGACCACCAATATACATTTCTTTTTCTTGGGCTCCGTTTAGCTACTTGCTTGCTCACCAGACAGTCGCAGACCGCCTGCAGTACTTTCTCAATTACTTGCGCATTGTTTTCTACGTCAGCTTCCGTAATATAATCTGCAGAAACCGCAAGAGCTGGAGCTATGATAGATTGGATGTCTTTATTTGTAACGTCACGAAGATTCCATTTGGGGAAAAACGAATTAGTCATCCTTGAAGGAGCACCAGATGGATTTAAAGAAAAAACGTGCCAAATATAAGCGTGATCTGAAGCATTAAACGTGTCCAACACTTCGGCTCGCCTCAATCCGTTAAGAAGATTCCCGTCACAAGCCAGGAAATCGATCACAGATGTCCTGCCATTTCGACTAAACGTTGGAGTGCCATTACTCATAGTAGGGGTGAGACTTGACGCCACGAGAACTCTTTCAAGCAGTCTACCTCTTTTATCGCAGGTCGCTGATCCCCACATCTGTGATTTAGCGTTGAAATCGCCAGCGAGAATAGCTCTTCCTTGAGCTCTCATTAAAACGACTGCCAGTTCCTGTAAAGCTCTTTCAAAATCATCCAGGGGGTCATTTGGTGGAAAGTAACAACTGCATATTAGCAAGTTTTTAAATTCATAAGCCACAAAGTGTGTGCCAATAATAGGCACCGGATTTTCCGCCTTAAGAAAACCTCCGATAAAAAGAGCAGAACGTTTTACTTTATCCACCAGCCAATCCGGTAAAGGTTTGTATGGTTCGGAGACAATTGTCACCTCTGGGTCCCTTTTTACAATCTCATGCATCAGAAGATCTTGTGCCATCTTTGTATTATTAAGATTTATTTGTAATATTTTTAATTCCGCCATTATCTTAGCTGGTGAGTCCGCTTTATGTATTCAGGACATCCTGCTGACGCTCTTAAGTGTCGGAGCTCATTTCCTGTTTTGCCCGCCGCTTGGCACCCTTTACACGAGAACGGCTTTGTACACTTTTCAATGAGATGGCCCGTTTCACCGCACTTCCTACATATAGGAGGAGCGTCCGGGGAGATACTACACTTCGCTGCTACGTGGCCAAACTCGTGACACCTAAAACAGCGCGTGATCAACGGAAGGCATCTTATCCTACAAGAAACGAAACCGACTAATAGATGTTGTCTGTTCTTGATTGCTTTTAACGCTTCCGTATCCGCGATGATAATTCCTCTTTTCATATTCTGAGGCCCAGGTTTAAGTGACACGAATTGAAAATCATTAGTTCCTAAAGCACTGCTGACAGCTTCTTTTAATTCACTTTCATCCGTTGAGAAATCTATGTCTCGTATTTCCAGCATCGCTTTCCTTGCCAAAGTCGTGGTTTTCAATTCGTCATTTAGAGCACGATCTATCTCTTTACGAACTTTACATAATGCTTCTCCGGATGTCGACGAGGGCAACTCCATTATAATGTTTCCGTTTCGAGTTGCCCTGGCAGCTGTAATGCCAGCATCTGCTATTTTTGCCTCCCTCTTTACCTTCCTTAATACCTCAGCAAAGGAAAAGCCAGTCTTCATCTCTATAATCACTGCCTTCTTCTGCGGAGCAGTGTCGAAAGCAGACTTTGGAGTATTTAGATTTCGCGGTCTTTGTGGAGCGGCTTGAAGTACGCTCTCAGTATCCGCTGGAGAACGACGTCTCTTCTCGACTGTCTGCCAGGCTTCGTCACTATTGGCTGATGGATTAGAGACTTGCGAAGGTAGCCGCGTTCGAGGCGCTTCCTCTTGTCCGTATTGTTGGCAGTGTTTCTTGCGAGCTGTCACCGGGGGAGATGGCGTGGATTTCAGTTTCCTCTTTCCGGCTGTCAGGAGCTGCTTTAGTGACGGGACAGCGTTTGCATCATCGTCCGAATTCTCTATTCTACTGACTTCTTTGGGTTGGAGACTAGCGTGGGGATTTTCCATTACTGTAGAATTACATTTAATATAATCCAGCGCCGCTTTCATGCGCTCTGGATCAACTCGTCTAGGAGCATGATTTATCTTGTTGATCTTTCCTTGAATAGTGCTTAGGAAATCTTTTATGGGCCGACTAGTGTTATGCTTTCCCAGTGCTTCAGTGCGGAGTTGTGCAAAGATCTCCGTAATCTCTGCCCACCTCGCTGCCGTGATTTGGACAATGGCCAGCGAATCATCCAGTATGTTGACGGCCTCCTGCAAGTTGTCTATATTCTTTGTGCTCAAAACTGAAATCTCGGTATTGGAGTGTATCGCTATGTCGCAATTTTCAGAACAAGTATTGGCAAACTCAGGCTCTTTAGAAGTTTTCTTCGCGAGTACCGGCGTGAACAGTGCACTAGTCTCCAGTATTGGATCATTTGCGCGAGGTGGAGTGCGCGGCATAACTCTTCCCGGTAGGAAGGGAGAACCTATTAATTCTGGTTCGTTGTCTGAGACCGAGCTTCGTCTAGGTTTCTCCTTCGCCGTCAGCGTGATCGTGTTTGTAGCGTTTTGTTGCGTCGCCATTGCTCTAGTAAGAGCCGGCGCTTGGAGCGCCGAGTGTAGTCTAAAAAGGCTACAAATGTGCAGCTAGTGCTTCGTGTGCGCGGGAAGAACGGTTTTATGGGGCGAGAAAACTACCCACCACACCGTGTGCATTGGAGATATAACTAGCTTTGACAGAGTGAAATAACTAAAGCGAGAGCAAGTATATGTCGGTGTAAACTGTCAGAAGAAATCGAAGAAGTATTAGGCCTGCGCGACGAGGACGCGACCACGTGATCACCGAAAGCACTCGAAGATAGCCGATGAACGGGACAACGGAGCACGTCCCCTTGCTGAACGTGAAAATATGGCTGATATTTAAAAAGACCGACCTTGAAAACTCCTTTGCTGCTGAATATCTCTTCATCCCCTGCTGAGAGAAGTCTCAGAGGGGAGTCGACGGAAAGCTGACACTCCGTCGGTCCTGGTCAGCTAACCCAGGGGCTAGATGGAGGCCAAATACCAGAGATAGCACGAGATGAAGTCAGAGCTCCAGGAAAAAATCCGTTGGAAAGTGCAATTTTGCAGGTAACTCGAAAATAACACTTCACTGTACAACAACACTCCGGCTAGCTAATAGTTGCTCTTGGCCGATATCACTGGACACAAAATTGAAAATATTCGGTTAACTTTTACCACCCATACACACACTTGAGTACGAGAGTTCGAGTACTGGTGACCCGATAGCGACCCTGGGAGCCAAAATACTGTAAAACACGTTTTCATACATATTAATGAATTCCAGTGGAACGGAGGCTCGAATTTGAATTCTGCCGGCAGCATTCGATTAGTCGTGTCATTTTACGTCGGAAATGCTTGCTTCCATTTCCTGATAACGATCCTGGGAGCCAAAATACTGTAAAACACGTTTTCATACATATTAGTGAATTCCAGTGGAGCGGAGACTCGGATTTGAATTCTGCCGGCAGCATTCGATTAGTCGTGTCATTTTACGTAGGAAATGCTTATTCCCATTTCGTGATAGCGATCCTGGGAGCCAAAATATTGTAAAACACGTTTTCATGCATATTAGTGAATTCGAGAGGAACGGCGGCTCCGATTTGAATTGTGACGGCAGCATTCCACTACTCCTGTCCTTTTACGCAGGAAATGCTTGTTCCCATTTCCCGATAGCGATCCTGGGAGTCAAAATAGTGTAAAACACGTTTTCATACATATTAGTGAATTCCAGAGGAATGGAGGCTCGGATTTGAATTCTGCCGGCAGCATTCGATTAGTCGTGTCATTTTACGCAGGAAATGCTTGTTTCCATTTCCTGATAACGATCCTGGGAGCCAAAATACTCTCAAACACGTTTTCATACATATTAGTGAATTCCAGAGGAATGGAGGCTCGGATTTGAATTCTGCCGGCAGCGTTCTATTACTCGTGTCATTTTGCGCAGGAAATGCTTGTTACCAGTTCCTGATAGCGATCCTGGAAGTCAAGATACTGTAAAACACGTTTTCATACATATTAGTGAATTCGAGAGGAACGGCGGCTCCGATTTGAATTGTGACGGCAGCATTCCACTACTCCTGTCCTTTTACGCAGGAAATGCTTATTCCCATTTCGTGATAGCGATTCTGGGAGCCAAAATACTGTAAAACACGTTTTCATACATATTAGTAAATTCCAGAGGAACGGAGGCTCCGATTTGAATTCTGCCGGCAGTGTTCGATTAGTCGTGTCATTTTACGCAGGAAATGCTTGTTCCCGTTTCCCGATAGCGATCCTGGGAGCCAAAATACTGTAAAACACGTTTTCATGGATATTAGTGAATTCGAGAGGAACGGCGGCTCCGATTTGAATTGTGACGGCAGCATTCCACTACTCCTGTCCTTTTACGCAGGAAATGCTTGTTCCCATTTCCCGATAGCGATCCTGGGAGCCAAAATACTGGAAAACACGTTTTCATACATATTAGTGAATTCCAGGGGAGCGGAGACTCGGATTTGAATTCTGCCGGCAGCATTCGATTACTCGTGTCATTTTACGTAGGAAATGCTTGTTTCCATTTCCTGATAACGATCCTGGGAGCCAAAATACTGTAAAACACGTTTTCATACATATTAATGAATTCCAGAGGAATGGAGGCTCGGATTTGAATTCTGCCGGCAGCATTCGATTAGTCGTGTCATTTTACGTCGGAAATGCTTGTTTCCATTTCCTGATAACGATCCTGGGAGCCAAAATACTGTAAAACACGTTTTCATGGATATTAGTGAATTCGAGAGGAACGGCGGCTCCGATTTGAATTGTGACGGCAGCATTCCACTACTCCTGTCCTTTTACGCAGGAAATGCTTATTCCCATTTCGTGATAGCGATTCTGGGAGCCAAAATACTGTAAAACACGTTTTCATACATATTAGTGAATTCCAGAGGAATGGAGGGTCGGATTTGAATTCTGCCGGCAGCATTCGATTAGTCGTGTCATTTTACGCAGGAAATGCTTGTTCCCATTTCCCGATAGCGATCCTGGGAGCCAAAATACTGTAAAACACGTTTTCATGGATATTAGTGAATTCGAGAGGAACGGCGGCTCCGATTTGAATTGTGACGGCAGCATTCCACTACTCCTGTCCTTTTACGCAGGAAATGCTTATTCCCATTTCGTGATAGCGATTCTGGGAGCCAAAATACTGTAAAACACGTTTTCATACATATTAGTGAATTCCAGAGGAACGGAGGCTCGGATTTGAATTCTGCCGGCAGCGTTCTATTACTCGTGTCATTTTGCGCAGGAAATGCTTGTTACCAGTTCCTGACAGCGATCCTGGAAGTCAAAATACTGTAAAACACGTTTTCATACATATTAGTGAATTCGAGAGGAACGGCGGCTCCGATTTGAATTGTGACGGCAGCATTCCACTACTCCTGTCCTTTTACGCAGGAAATGCTTGTTCCCATTTCCCGATAGCGATCCTGGGAGCCAAAATACTGTAAAACACGTTTTCATACATATTAGTGAATTCCAGGGGAGCGGAGACTCGGATTTGAATTCTGCCGGCAGCATTCGATTACTCGTGTCATTTTACGTAGGAAATGCTTGTTTCCGTTTCCTGATAACGATCCTGGGAGCCAAAATACTGTAAAACACGTTTTCATACATATTAATGAATTCCAGTGGAACGGAGGCTCGAATTTGAATTCTGCCGGCAGCATTCGATTAGTCGTGTCATTTTACGTCGGAAATGCTTGTTTCCATTTCCTGATAACGATCCTGGGAGCCAAAATACTCTCAAACACGTTTTCATACATATTAGTGAATTCCAGAGGAATGGAGGCTCGGATTTGAATTCTGCCGGCAGCGTTCTATTACTCGTGTCATTTTGCGCAGGAAATGCTTGTTACCAGTTCCTGATAGCGATCCTGGAAGTCAAAATACTGTAAAACGCGTTTTCATACATATTAGTGAATTCGAGAGGAACGGCGGCTCCGATTTGAATTGTGACGGCAGCATTCCACTACTCCTGTCCTTTTACGCAGGAAATGCTTGTTCCCATTTCCCGATAGCGATCCTGGGAGTCAAAATACTGTAAAACACGTTTTCATACATATTAGTGAATTCCAGTGGAGCGGAGACTCGGATTTGAATTCTGCCGGCAGCATTCGATTAGTCGTGTCATTTTACGTAGGAAATGCTTATTCCCATTTCGTGATAGCGATCCTGGGAGCCAAAATACTGTAAAACACGTTTTCATGGATATTAGTGAATTCGAGAGGAACGGCGGCTCCGATTTGAATTGTGACGGCAGCATTCCACTACTCCTGTCCTTTTACGCAGGAAATGCTTGTTCCCATTTCCCGATAGCGATCCTGGGAGCCAAAATACTGGAAAACACGTTTTCATACATATTAGTGAATTCCAGGGGAGCGGAGACTCGGATTTGAATTCTGCCGGCAGCATTCGATTACTCGTGTCATTTTACGTAGGAAATGCTTGTTTCCATTTCCTGATAACGATCCTGGGAGCCAAAATACTCTCAAACACGTTTTCATACATATTAGTGAATTCCAGAGGAATGGAGGCTCGGATTTGAATTCTGCCGGCAGCGTTCTATTACTCGTGTCATTTTGCGCAGGAAATGCTTGTTACCAGTTCCTGATAGCGATCCTGGAAGTCAAAATACTGTAAAACGCGTTTTCATACATATTAGTGAATTCGAGAGGAACGGCGGCTCCGATTTGAATTGTGACGGCAGCATTCCACTACTCCTGTCCTTTTACGCAGGAAATGCTTGTTCCCATTTCCCGATAGCGATCCTGGGAGTCAAAATACTGTAAAACACGTTTTCATACATATTAGTGAATTCCAGAGGAATGGAGGCTCGGATTTGAATTCTGCCGGCAGCATTCGATTAGTCGTGTCATTTTACGCAGGAAATGCTTGTTCCCGTTTCCCGATAGCGATCCTGGGAGCCAAAATACTGTAAAACACGTTTTCATGGATATTAGTGAATTCGAGAGGAACGGCGGCTCCGATTTGAATTGTGACGGCAGCATTCCACTACTCCTGTCCTTTTACGCAGGAAATGCTTATTCCCATTTCGTGATAGCGATCCTGGGAGCCAAAATACTGTAAAACACGTTTTCATACATATTAGTGAATTCCAGTGGAGCGGAGACTCGGATTTGAATTCTGCCGGCAGCATTCGATTAGTCGTGTCATTTTACGTAGGAAATGCTTATTCCCATTTCGTGATAGCGATCCTGGGAGCCAAAATACAGTAAAACACGTTTTCATGGATATTAGTGAATTCGAGAGGAACGGCGGCTCCGATTTGAATTGTGACGGCAGCATTCCACTACTCCTGTCCTTTTACGCAGGAAATGCTTGTTCCCATTTCCCGATAGCGATCCTGGGAGCCAAAATACTGGAAAACACGTTTTCATACATATTAGTGAATTCCAGTGGAGCGGAGACTCGGATTTGAATTCTGCCGGCAGCATTCGATTACTCGTGTCATTTTACGTAGGAAATGCTTGTTTCCATTTCCTGATAACGATTCTGGGAGCCAAAATACTGTAAAACACGTTTTCATACATATTAGTGAATTCCGGAGGAATGGAGGCTCGGATTTGAATTCTGCCGGCAGCATTCGATTAGTCGTGTCATTTTACGCAGGAAATGCTTGTTCCCATTTCCCGATAGCGAACCTGGGAGCCAAAATACTGTAAAACACGTTTTCATGGATATTAGTGAATTCGAGAGGAACGGCGGCTCCGATTTGAATTGTGACGGCAGCATTCCACTACTCCTGTCCTTTTACGCAGGAAATGCTTATTCCCATTTCGTGATAGCGATCCTGGGAGCCAAAATACTGTAAAACACGTTTTCATACATATTAGTGAATTCCAGTGGAGCGGAGACTCGGATTTGAATTCTGCCGGCAGCATTCGATTAGTCGTGTCATTTTACGTAGGAAATGCTTATTCCCATTTCGTGATAGCGATCCTGGGAGCCAAAATACTGTAAAACACGTTTTCATGGATATTAGTGAATTCGAGAGGAACGGCGGCTCCGATTTGAATTGTGACGGCAGCATTCCACTACTCCTGTCCTTGTACGCAGGAAATGCTTGTTCCCATTTCCCGATAGCGATCCTGGGAGCCAAAATACTCTCAAACACGTTTTCATACATATTAGTGAATTCCAGAGGAATGAGGGCTCGGATTTGAATTCTGCCGGCAGCATTCGATTAGTCGTGTCATTTTACGCAGGAAATGCTTATTCCCATTTCGTGATAGCGATTCAGGGAGCCAAAATACTGTAAAACACGTTTTCATACATATTAGTGAATTCCAGAGGAACGGAGGCTCGGATTTGAATTCTGCCGGCAGCGTTCTATTACTCGTGTCATTTTGCGCAGGAAATGCTTGTTACCAGTTCCTGATAGCGATCCTGGAAGTCAAAATACTGTAAAACACGTTTTCATACATATTAGTGAATTTGAGAGGAACGGCGGCTCCGATTTGAATTGTGACGGCAGCATTCCACTACTCCTGTCCTTTTACGCAGGAAATGCTTGTTCCCATTTCCCGATAGCGATCCTGGGAGCCAAAATACTGTAAAACACGTTTTCATACATATTAGTGAATTCCAGGGGAGCGGAGACTCGGATTTGAATTCTGCCGGCAGCATTCGATTACTCGTGTCATTTTACGTAGGAAATGCTTGTTTCCATTTCCTGATAACGATCCTGGGAGCCAAAATACTGTAAAACACGTTTTCATACATATTAATGAATTCCAGAGGAATGGAGGCTCCGATTTGAATTGTGACGGCAGCATTCCACTACTCCTGTCCTTTTACGCAGGAAATGCTTGTTCCCATTTCCCGATAGCGATCCTGGGAGTCAAAATACTGTAAAACACGTTTTCATACATATTAGTGAATTCCAGAGGAATGGAGGCTCGGATTTGAATTCTGCCGGCAGCATTCGATTAGTCGTGTCATTTTACGCAGGAAATGCTTGTTCCCATTTCGTGATAGCGATCCTGGGAGCCAAAATACTGTAAAACACGTTTTCATACATATTAGTGAATTCCAGTGGAACGGAGGCTCGATTTTGAATTCTGCCGGCAGCATTCGATTAGTCGTGTCATTTTGCGTCGGAAATGCTTGTTTCCATTTCCTGATAACGATCCTGGGAGCCAAAATACTCTCAAACACGTTTTCATACATATTAGTGAATTCGAGAGGAACGGCGGCTCCGATTTGAATTGTGACGGCAGCATTCCACTCCTCCTGTCCTTTTACGCAGGAAATGCTTATTCCCATTTCGTGATAGCGATCCTGGGAGCCAAAATACTGTAAAACACGTTTTCATACATATTAGTGAATTCCAGTGGAGCGGAGACTCGGATTTGAATTCTGCCGGCAGCATTCGATTAGTCGTGTCATTTTACGTAGGAAATGCTTATTCCCATTTCGTGATAGCGATCCTGGGAGCCAAAATACTGTAAAACACGTTTTCATGGATATTAGTGAATTCGAGAGGAACGGCGGCTCCGATTTGAATTGTGACGGCAGCATTCCACTACTCCTGTCCTTTTACGCAGGAAATGCTTGTTCCCATTTCCCGATAGCGATCCTGGGAGCCAAAATACTGGAAAACACGTTTTCATACATATTAGTGAATTCCAGGGGAGCGGAGACTCGGATTTGAATTCTGCCGGCAGCATTCGATTACTCGTGTCATTTTACGTAGGAAATGCTTGTTTCCATTTCCTGATAACGATCCTGGGAGCCAAAATACTGTAAAACACGTTTTCATACATATTAATGAATTCCAGAGGAATGGAGGCTCGGATTTGAATTCTGCCGGCAGCATTCGATTAGTCGTGTCACTTTACGCAGGAAATGCTTATTCCCCTTTCGTGATAGCGATTCTGGGAGCCAAAATACTGTAAAACACGTTTTCATACATATTAGTGAATTCCAGAGGAACGGAGGCTCGGATTTGAATTCTGCCGGCAGCGTTCTATTACTCGTGTCATTTTGCGCAGGAAATGCTTGTTACCAGTTCCTGATAGCGATCCTGGAAGTCAAAATACTGTAAAACACGTTTTCATACATATTAGTGAATTCCAGAGTAATGGAGGCTCGGATTTGAATTCTGCCGGCAGCATTCGATTAGTCGTGTCATTTTACGTCGGAAATGCTTGTTTCCATTTCCTGATAACGATCCTGGGAGCCAAAATACTGTAAAACACGTTTTCATACATATTAATGAATTCCAGAGGAATGGAGGCTCGGATTTGAATTCTGCCGGCAGCATTCGATTAGTCGTGTCACTTTACGCAGGAAATGCTTATTCCCCTTTCGTGATAGCGATTCTGGGAGCCAAAATACTGTAAAACACGTTTTCATGGATATTAGTGAATTCGAGAGGAACGGCGGCTCCGATTTGAATTGTGACGGCAGCATTCCACTACTCCTGTCCTTTTACGCAGGAAATGCTTATTCCCATTTCGTGATAGCGATCCTGGGAGCCAAAATACTGTAAAACACGTTTTCATACATATTAGTGAATTCCAGTGGAGCGGAGACTGGGATTTGAATTCTGCCGGCAGCATTCGATTAGTCGTGTCATTTTGCGCAGGAAATGCTTGTTACCAGTTCCTGATAGCGATCCTGGAAGTCAAAATACTGTAAAACACGTTTTCATACATATTAGTGAATACGAGAGGAACGGCGGCTCCGATTTGAATTGTGACGGCAGCATTCCACTACTCCTGTCCTTTTACGCAGGAAATGCTTGTTCCCATTTCCCGATAGCGATCCTGGGAGTCAAAATACTGTAAAACACGTTTTCATACATATTAGTGAATTCCAGAGGAATGGAGGCTCGGATTTGAATTCTGCCGGCAGCATTCGATTAGTCGTGTCATTTTACGCAGGAAATGCTTGTTCCCATTTCCCGATAGCGAACCTGGGAGCCAAAATACTGTAAAACACGTTTTCATGGATATTAGTGAATTCGAGAGGAACGGCGGCTCCGATTTGAATTGTGACGGCAGCATTCCACTACTCCTGTCCTTTTACGCAGGAAATGCTTATTCCCATTTCCCGATAGCGATCCTGGGAGCCAAAATACTGGAAAACACGTTTTCATACATATTAGTGAATTCCAGGGGAGCGGAGACTCGGATTTGAATTCTGCCGGCAGCATTCGATTACTCGTGTCATTTTACGTAGGAAATGCTTGTTTCCATTTCCTGATAACGATCCTGGGAGCCAAAATACTGTAAAACACGTTTTCATACATATTAATGAATTCCAGAGGAATGGAGGCTCGGATTTGAATTCTGCCGGCAGCATTCGATTAGTCGTGTCACTTTACGCAGGAAATGCTTATTCCCCTTTCGTGATAGCGATTCTGGGAGCCAAAATACTGTAAAACACGTTTTCATACATATTAGTGAATTCCAGAGTAATGGAGGCTCGGATTTGAATTCTGCCGGCAGCATTCGATTAGTCGTGTCATTTTACGTCGGAAATGCTTGTTTCCATTTCGTGATAGCGATCCTGGGAGCCAAAATACTGTAAAACACGTTTTCATGGATATTAGTGAATTCGAGAGGAACGGCGGCTCCGATTTGAATTGTGACGGCAGCATTCCACTACTCCTGTCCTTTTACGCAGGAAATGCTTATTCCCATTTCCCGATAGCGATCCTGGGAGCCAAAATACTGGAAAACACGTTTTCATACATATTAGTGAATTCCAGGGGAGCGGAGACTCGGATTTGAATTCTGCCGGCAGCATTCGATTACTCGTGTCATTTTACGTAGGAAATGCTTGTTTCCATTTCCTGATAACGATCCTGGGAGCCAAAATACTGTAAAACACGTTTTCATACATATTAATGAATTCCAGAGGAATGGAGGCTCGGATTTGAATTCTGCCGGCAGCATTCGATTAGTCGTGTCACTTTACGCAGGAAATGCTTATTCCCCTTTCGTGATAGCGATTCTGGGAGCCAAAATACTGTAAAACACGTTTTCATACATATTAGTGAATTCCAGAGTAATGGAGGCTCGGATTTGAATTCTGCCGGCAGCATTCGATTAGTCGTGTCATTTTACGTCGGAAATGCTTGTTTCCATTTCCTGATAACGATCCTGGGAGCCAAAATACTCTCAAACACGTTTTCATGGATATTAGTGAATTCGAGAGGAACGGCGGCTCCGATTTGAATTGTGACGGCAGCATTCCACTACTCCTGTCCTTTTACGCAGGAAATGCTTGTTCCCATTTCCCGATAGCGATCCTGGGAGCCAAAATACTGGAAAACACGTTTTCATACATATTAGTGAATTCCAGGGGAGCGGAGACTCGGATTTGAATTCTGCCGGCAGCATTCGATTACTCGTGTCATTTTACGTAGGAAATGCTTGTTTCCATTTCCTGATAACGATCCTGGGAGCCAAAATACTGTAAAACACGTTTTCATACATATTAATGAATTCCAGAGGAATGGAGGCTCGGATTTGAATTCTGCCGGCAGCATTCGATTAGTCGTGTCACTTTACGCAGGAAATGCTTATTCCCCTTTCGTGATAGCGATTCTGGGAGCCAAAATACTGTAAAACACGTTTTCATACATATTAGTGAATTCCAGAGGAACGGAGGCTCGGATTTGAATTCTGCCGGCAGCGTTCTATTACTCGTGTCATTTTGCGCAGGAAATGCTTGTTACCAGTTCCTGATAGCGATCCTGGAAGTCAAAATACTGTAAAACACGTTTTCATACATATTAGTGAATTCCAGAGTAATGGAGGCTCGGATTTGAATTCTGCCGGCAGCATTCGATTAGTCGTGTCATTTTACGTCGGAAATGCTTGTTTCCATTTCCTGATAACGATCCTGGGAGCCAAAATACTGTAAAACACGTTTTCATACATATTAATGAATTCCAGAGGAATGGAGGCTCGGATTTGAATTCTGCCGGCAGCATTCGATTAGTCGTGTCACTTTACGCAGGAAATGCTTATTCCCCTTTCGTGATAGCGATTCTGGGAGCCAAAATACTGTAAAACACGTTTTCATGGATATTAGTGAATTCGAGAGGAACGGCGGCTCCGATTTGAATTGTGACGGCAGCATTCCACTACTCCTGTCCTTTTACGCAGGAAATGCTTATTCCCATTTCGTGATAGCGATCCTGGGAGCCAAAATACTGTAAAACACGTTTTCATGGATATTAGTGAATTCGAGAGGAACGGCAGCTCCGATTTGAATTGTGACGGCAGCATTCCACTACTCCTGTCCTTTTACGCAGGAAATGCTTATTCCCATTTCGTGATAGCGATCCTGGGAGCCAAAATACTGTAAAACACGTTTTCATACATATTAGTGAATTCCAGTGGAGCGGAGACTCGGATTTGAATTCTGCCGGCAGCATTCGATTAGTCGTGTCATTTTACGTAGGAAATGCTTATTCCCATTTCGTGATAGCGATCCTGGGAGCCAAAATACTGTAAAACACGTTTTCATGGATATTAGTGAATTCGAGAGGAACGGCGGCTCCGATTTGAATTGTGACGGCAGCATTCCACTACTCCTGTCCTTTTACGCAGGAAATGCTTGTTCCCATTCCCCGATAGCGATCCTGGGAGCCAAAATACTGGAAAACACGTTTTCATACATATTAGTGAATTCCAGGGGAGCGGAGACTCGGATTTGAATTCTGCCGGCAGCATTCGATTACTCGTGTCATTTTACGTAGGAAATGCTTGTTTCCATTTCCTGATAACGATCCTGGGAGCCAAAATACTGTAAAACACGTTTTCATACATATTAATGAATTCCAGAGGAATGGAGGCTCGGATTTGAATTCTGCCGGCAGCATTCGATTAGTCGTGTCATTTTACGCAGGAAATGCTTGTTCCCATTTCCCGATAGCGATCCTGGGAGCCAAAATACTGTAAAACACGTTTTCATGGATATTAGTGAATTCGAGAGGAACGGCGGCTCCGATTTGAATTGTGACGGCAGCATTCGATTAGTCGTGTCATTTTACGCAGGAAATGCTTGTTCCCATTTCCCGATAGCGATCCTGGGAGCCAAAATACTGTAAAACACGTTTTCATGGATATTAGTGAATTCGAGAGGAACGGCGGCTCCGATTTGAATTGTGACGGCAGCATTCCACTACTCCTGTCCTTTTACGCAGGAAATGCTTGTTCCCATTTCCCGATAGCGATCCTGGGAGCCAAAATACTGTAAAACACGTTTTCATACATATTAGTGAATTCCAGGGGAGCGGAGACTCGGATTTGAATTCTGCCGGCAGCATTCGATTACTCGTGTCATTTTACGTAGGAAATGCTTGTTTCCGTTTCCTGATAACGATCCTGGGAGCCAAAATACTGTAAAACACGTTTTCATACATATTAATGAATTCCAGTGGAACGGAGGCTCGAATTTGAATTCTGCCGGCAGCATTCGATTAGTCGTGTCATTTTACGTCGGAAATGCTTGTTTCCATTTCCTGATAACGATCCTGGGAGCCAAAATACTCTCAGACACGTTTTCATACATATTAGTGAATTCCAGAGGAATGGAGGCTCGGATTTGAATTCTGCCGGCAGCGTTCTATTACTCGTGTCATTTTGCGCAGGAAATGCTTGTTACCAGTTCCTGATAGCGATCCTGGAAGTCAAAATACTGTAAAACACGTTTTCATACATATTAGTGAATTCGAGAGGAACGGCGGCTCCGATTTGAATTGTGACGGCAGCATTCCACTACTCCTGTCCTTTTACGCAGGAAATGCTTGTTCCCATTTCCCGATAGCGATCCTGCGAGTCAAAATACTGTAAAACACGTTTTCATACATATTAGTGAATTCCAGAGGAATGGAGGCTCGGATTTGAATTCTGCCGGCAGCATTCGATTAGTCGTGTCATTTTACGCAGGAAATGCTTGTTCCCGTTTCCCGATAGCGATCCTGGGAGCCAAAATACTGTAAAACACGTTTTCATGAATATTAGTGAATTCGAGAGGAACGGCGGCTCCGATTTGAATTGTGACGGCAGCATTCCACTACTCCTGTCCTTTTACGCAGGAAATGCTTATTCCCATTTCGTGATAGCGATTCTGGGAGCCAAAATACTGTAAAACACGTTTTCATACATATTAGTGAATTCCAGAGGAACGGAGGCTCGGATTTGAATTCTGCCGGCAGCGTTCTATTACTCGTGTCATTTTGCGCAGGAAATGCTTGTTACCAGTTCCTGATAGCGATCCTGGAAGTCAAAATACTGTAAAACACGTTTTCATACATATTAGTGAATTCCAGAGTAATGGAGGCTCGGATTTGAATTCTGCCGGCAGCATTCGATTAGTCGTGTCATTTTACGTCGGAAATGCTTATTTCCATTTCCTGATAACGATCCTGGGAGCCAAAATACTGTAAAACACGTTTTCATGGATATTAGTGAATTCGAGAGGAACGGCGGCTCCGATTTGAATTGTGACGGCAGCATTCCACTACTCCTGTCCTTTTACGCAGGAAATGCTTATTCCCATTTCGTGATAGCGATTCTGGGAGCCAAAATACTGTAAAACACGTTTTCATACATATTAGTGAATTCCAGAGGAATGGAGGCTCGGATTTGAATTCTGCCGGCAGCATTCGATTAGTCGTGTCATTTTACGCAGGAAATGCTTGTTCCCATTTCCCGATAGCGATCCTGGGAGCCAAAATACTGTAAAACACGTTTTCATGGATATTAGTGAATTCGAGAGGAACGGCGGCTCCGATTTGAATTGTGACGGCAGCATTCCACTACTCCTGTCCTTTTACGCAGGAAATGCTTATTCCCATTTCGTGATAGCGATTCTGGGAGCCAAAATACTGTAAAACACGTTTTCATACATATTAGTGAATTCCAGAGGAACGGAGGCTCGGATTTGAATTCTGCCGGCAGCGTTCTATTACTCGTGTCATTTTACGTCGGAAATGCTTGTTTCCAATTCCTGATAACGATCCTGGGAGCCAAAATACTCTCAAACACGTTTTCATACATATTAGTGAATTCCAGAGGAATGGAGGCTCGGATTTGAATTCTGCCGGCAGCGTTCTATTACTCGTGTCATTTTGCGCAGGAAATGCTTGTTACCAGTTCCTGATAGCGATCCTGGAAGTCAAAATACTGTAAAACACGTTTTCATACATATTAGTGAATTCGAGAGGAACGGCGGCTCCGATTTGAATTGTGACGGCAGCATTCCACTACTCCTGTCCTTTTACGCAGGAAATGCTTGTTCCCATTTCCCGATAGCGATCCTGGGAGTCAAAATACTGTAAAACACGTTTTCATACATATTAGTGAATTCCAGAGGAATGGAGGCTCGGATTTGAATTCTGCCGGCAGCATTCGATTAGTCGTGTCATTTTACGCAGGAAATGCTTGTTCCCGTTTCCCGATAGCGATCCTGGGAGCCAAAATACTGTAAAACACGTTTTCATGGATATTAGTGAATTCGAGAGGAACGGCGGCTCCGATTTGAATTGTGACGGCAGCATTCCACTACTCCTGTCCTTTTACGCAGGAAATGCTTATTCCCATTTCGTGATAGCGATCCTGGGAGCCAAAATACTGTAAAACACGTTTTCATACATATTAGTGAATTCCAGTGGAGCGGAGACTCGGATTTGAATTCTGCCGGCAGCATTCGATTAGTCGTGTCATTTTACGTAGGAAATGCTTATTCCCATTTCGTGATAGCGATCCTGGGAGCCAAAATACTGTAAAACACGTTTTCATGGATATTAGTGAATTCGAGAGGAACGGCGGCTCCGATTTGAATTGTGACGGCAGCATTCCACTACTCCTGTCCTTTTACGCAGGAAATGCTTATTCCCATTTCGTGATAGCGATCCTGGGAGCCAAAATACTGTAAAACACGTTTTCATACATATTAGTGAATTCCAGTGGAGCGGAGACTCGGATTTGAATTCTGCCGGCAGCATTCGATTAGTCGTGTCATTTTACGTAGGAAATGCTTATTCCCATTTCGTGATAGCGATCCTGGGAGCCAAAATACTGTAAAACACGTTTTCATGGATATTAGTGACTTCGAGAGGAACGGCGGCTCCGATTTGAATTGTGACGGCAGCATTCCACTACTCCTGTCCTTGTACGCAGGAAATGCTTGTTCCCATTTCCCGATAGCGATCCTGGGAGCCAAAATACTCTCAAACACGTTTTCATACATATTAGTGAATTCCAGAGGAATGAGGGCTCGGATTTGAATTCTGCCGGCAGCATTCGATTAGTCGTGTCATTTTACGCAGGAAATGCTTATTCCCATTTCGTGATAGCGATTCAGGGAGCCAAAATACTGTAAAACACGTTTTCATACATATTAGTGAATTCCAGAGGAACGGAGGCTCGGATTTGAATTCTGCCGGCAGCGTTCTATTACTCGTGTCATTTTGCGCAGGAAATGCTTGTTACCAGTTCCTGATAGCGATCCTGGAAGTCAAAATACTGTAAAACACGTTTTCATACATATTAGTGAATACGAGAGGAACGGCGGCTCCGATTTGAATTGTGACGGCAGCATTCCACTACTCCTGTCCTTTTACGCAGGAAATGCTTGTTCCCATTTCCCGATAGCGATCCTGGAAGTCAAAATACTGTAAAACACGTTTTCATACATATTAGTGAATACGAGAGGAACGGCGGCTCCGATTTGAATTGTGACGGCAGCATTCCACTACTCCTGTCCTTTTGCGCAGGAAATGCTTGTTACCAGTTCCTGATAGCGATCCTGGAAGTCAAAATACTGTAAAACACGTTTCCATACATATTAGTGAATACAAGAAGAACGGAGGCTCGGATTTGAATTCTGCTGTCAGCGTTCGATTACTCGTGTCATTTTACGTAGGAAATGCTTATTCTCATTTCGTGATAGCGATCCTGGGAGCCAAAATACTGTAAAACACGTTTTCATGGATATTAGTGAATTCGAGAGGAACGGCGGCTCCGATTTGAATTGTGACGGCAGCATTCCACTACTCCTGTCCTTTTACGCAGGAAATGCTTGTTCCCATTTCCCGATAGCGATCCTGGGAGTCAAAATACTGTAAAACACGTTTTCATACATATTAGTGAATTCCAGAGGAATGGAGGCTCGGATTTGAATTCTGCCGGCAGCATTCGATTAGTCGTGTCATTTTACGCAGGAAATGCTTGTTCCCATTTCGTGATAGCGATCCTGGGAGCCAAAATACTGTAAAACACGTTTTCATACATATTAGTGAATTCCAGTGGAACGGAGGCTCGATTTTGAATTCTGCCGGCAGCATTCGATTAGTCGTGTCATTTTGCGTCGGAAATGCTTGCTTCCATTTCCTGATAACGATCCTGGGAGCCAAAATACTCTCAAACACCTTTTCATACATATTAGTGAATTCCAGAGGAATGGAGGCTCGGATTTGAATTCTGCCGGCAGCGTTCTATTACTCGTGTCATTTTGCGCAGGAAATGCTTGTTACCAGTTCCTGATAGCGATCCTGGAAGTCAAAATACTGTAAAACACGTTTTCATACATATTAGTGAATACGAGAGGAACGGCGGCTCCGATTTGAATTGTGACGGCAGCATTCCACTACTCCTGTCCTTTTACGCAGGAAATGCTTGTTCCCATTTCCCGATAGCGATCCTGGGAGTCAAAATACTGTAAAACACGTTTTCATACATATTAGTGAATTCCAGAGGAATGGAGGCTCGGATTTGAATTCTGCCGGCAGCATTCGATTAGTCGTGTCATTTTACGCAGGAAATGCTTGTTCCCATTTCCCGATAGCGAACCTGGGAGCCAAAATACTGTAAAACACGTTTTCATACATATTAGTGAATTCGAGAGGAACGGCGGCTCCGATTTGAATTGTGACGGCAGCATTCCACTACTCCTGTCCTTTTACGCAGGAAATGCTTATTCCCATTTCGTGATAGCGATCCTGGGAGCCAAAATACTGTAAAACACGTTTTCATACATATTAGTGAATTCCAGTGGAGCGGAGACTGGGATTTGAATTCTGCCGGCAGCATTCGATTAGTCGTGTCATTTTGCGCAGGAAATGCTTGTTACCAGTTCCTGATAGCGATCCTGGAAGTCAAAATACTGTAAAACACGTTTTCATACATATTAGTGAATTCGAGAGGAACGGCGGCTCCGATTTGAATTGTGACGGCAGCATTCCACTACTCCTGTCCTTTTACGCAGGAAATGCTTGTTCCCATTTCCCGATAGCGATCCTCGGAGTCAAAATACTGTAAAACACGTTTTCATACATATTAGTGAATTCCAGAGGAATGGAGGCTCGGATTTGAATTCTGCCGGCAGCATTCGATTAGTCGTGTCATTCTACGTCGGAAATGCTTGTTTCCATTTCCTGATAGCGATCCTGGGAGCCAAAATACTGTAAAACACGTTTCCATACATATTAGTGAATACAAGAAGAACGGAGGCTCGGATTTGAATTCTGCCGGCAGCATTCGATTAGTCGTGTCACTTTACGCAGGAAATGCTTATTCCCCTTTCGTGATAGCGATTCTGGGAGCCAAAATACTGTAAAACACGTTTTCATACATATTAGTGAATTCCAGAGGAACGGAGGCTCGGATTTGAATTCTGCCGGCAGCGTTCTATTACTCGTGTCATTTTGCGCAGGAAATGCTTGTTACCAGTTCCTGATAGCGATCCTGGAAGTCAAAATACTGTAAAACACGTTTTCATACATATTAGTGAATTCCAGAGGAATGGAGGCTCGGATTTGAATTCTGCCGGCAGCATTCGATTAGTCGTGTCATTTTACGCAGGAAATGCTTGTTTCCATTTCCTGATAACGATCCTGGGAGCCAAAATACTGTAAAACACGTTTTCATACATATTAATGAATTCCAGAGGAATGGAGGCTCGGATTTGAATTCTGCCGGCAGCATTCGATTAGTCGTGTCACTTTACGCAGGAAATGCTTATTCCCCTTTCGTGATAGCGATTCTGGGAGCCAAAATACTGTAAAACACGTTTTCATACATATTAGTGAATTCCAGAGGAACGGAGGCTCGGATTTGAATTCTGCCGGCAGCGTTCTATTACTCGTGTCATTTTGCGCAGGAAATGCTTGTTACCAGTTCCTGATAGCGATCCTGGAAGTCAAAATACTGTAAAACACGTTTTCATACATATTAGTGAATTCCAGAGTAATGGAGGCTCGGATTTGAATTCTGCCGGCAGCATTCGATTAGTCGTGTCATTTTACGTCGGAAATGCTTGTTTCCATTTCCTGATAACGATCCTGGGAGCCAAAATACTCTCAAACACGTTTTCATACATATTAGTGAATTCCAGTGGAATGGAGGCTCGGATTTGAATTCTGCCGGCAGCATTCGATTAGTCGTGTCATTTTACGCAGGAAATGCTTGCCCCCATTTCCTGATAGCGATCCTGGGAGCCAAAGTACTGTAAAACACGTTTTCATACATATTAGTAAATTCCAGAGGAACGGAGGCTCTGATTTGAATTCTGCCGGCAGTGTTCGATTAGTCGTGTCATTTTACGCAGGAAATGCTTGTTCCCATTTCCCGATAGCGATCCTGAGAGCCAAAATACTGTAAAACACGTTTTCATACATATTAGTGAATTCCAGTGGAACGGAGGCTCGATTTTGAATTCTGCCGGCAGCATTCGATTAGTCGTGTCATTTTACGTAGGAAATGCTTATTCCCATTTCGTGATAGCGATCCTGGGAGCCAAAATACTGTAAAACACGTTTTCATGGATATTAGTGAATTCGAGAGGAACGGCGGCTCCGATTTGAATTGTGACGGCAGCATTCCACTACTCCTGTCCTTTTACGCAGGAAATGCTTATTCCCATTTCGTGATAGCGATCCTGGGAGCCAAAATACTGTAAAACACGTTTTCATACATATTAGTGAATTCCAGTGGAGCGGAGACTCGGATTTGAATTCTGCCGGCAGCATTCGATTAGTCGTGTCATTTTACGTAGGAAATGCTTATTCCCATTTCGTGATAGCGATCCTGGGAGCCAAAATACTGTAAAACACGTTTTCATGGATATTAGTGACTTCGAGAGGAACGGCGGCTCCGATTTGAATTGTGACGGCAGCATTCCACTACTCCTGTCCTTGTACGCAGGAAATGCTTGTTCCCATTTCCCGATAGCGATCCTGGGAGCCAAAATACTCTCAAACACGTTTTCATACATATTAGTGAATTCCAGAGGAATGAGGGCTCGGATTTGAATTCTGCCGGCAGCATTCGATTAGTCGTGTCATTTTACGCAGGAAATGCTTATTCCCATTTCGTGATAGCGATTCAGGGAGCCAAAATACTGTAAAACACGTTTTCATACATATTAGTGAATTCCAGAGGAACGGAGGCTCGGATTTGAATTCTGCCGGCAGCGTTCTATTACTCGTGTCATTTTGCGCAGGAAATGCTTGTTACCAGTTCCTGATAGCGATCCTGGAAGTCAAAATACTGTAAAACACGTTTTCATACATATTAGTGAATACGAGAGGAACGGCGGCTCCGATTTGAATTGTGACGGCAGCATTCCACTACTCCTGTCCTTTTACGCAGGAAATGCTTGTTCCCATTTCCCGATAGCGATCCTGGGAGCCAAAATACTGTAAAACACGTTTTCATACATATTAGTGAATTCCAGGGGAGCGGAGACTCGGATTTGAATTCTGCCGGCAGCATTCGATTACTCGTGTCATTTTACGTAGGAAATGCTTGTTTCCATTTCCTGATAACGATCCTGGGAGCCAAAATACTGTAAAACACGTTTTCATACATATTAATGAATTCCAGAGGAATGGAGGCTCGGATTTGAATTCTGCCGGCAGCGTTCGATTAGTCGTGTCATTCTACGTCGGAAATGCTTGTTTCCATTTCCTGATAGCGATCCTGGGAGCCAAAATACTGTAAAACACGTTTCCATACATATTAGTGAATACAAGAAGAACGGAGGCTCGGATTTGAATTCTGCTGTCAGCGTTCGATTACTCGTGTCATTTTACGTAGGAAATGCTTATTCTCATTTCGTGATAGCGATCCTGGGAGCCAAAATACTGTAAAACACGTTTTCATGGATATTAGTGAATTCGAGAGGAACGGCGGCTCCGATTTGAATTGTGACGGCAGCATTCCACTACTCCTGTCCTTTTACGCAGGAAATGCTTGTTCCCATTTCCCGATAGCGATCCTGGGAGTCAAAATACTGTAAAACACGTTTTCATACATATTAGTGAATTCCAGAGGAATGGAGGCTCGGATTTGAATTCTGCCGGCAGCATTCGATTAGTCGTGTCATTTTACGCAGGAAATGCTTGTTCCCATTTCGTGATAGCGATCCTGGGAGCCAAAATACTGTAAAACACGTTTTCATACATATTAGTGAATTCCAGTGGAACGGAGGCTCGATTTTGAATTCTGCCGGCAGCATTCGATTAGTCGTGTCATTTTGCGTCGGAAATGCTTGCTTCCATTTCCTGATAACGATCCTGGGAGCCAAAATACTCTCAAACACCTTTTCATACATATTAGTGAATTCCAGAGGAATGGAGGCTCGGATTTGAATTCTGCCGGCAGCGTTCTATTACTCGTGTCATTTTGCGCAGGAAATGCTTGTTACCAGTTCCTGATAGCGATCCTGGAAGTCAAAATACTGTAAAACACGTTTTCATGCATATTAGTGAATACGAGAGGAACGGCGGCTCCGATTTGAATTGTGACGGCAGCATTCCACTACTCCTGTCCTTTTACGCAGGAAATGCTTGTTCCCATTTCCCGATAGCGATCCTGGGAGTCAAAATACTGTAAAACACGTTTTCATACATATTAGTGAATTCCAGAGGAATGGAGGCTCGGATTTGAATTCTGCCGGCAGCATTCGATTAGTCGTGTCATTTTACGCAGGAAATGCTTGTTCCCATTTCCCGATAGCGAACCTGGGAGCCAAAATACTGTAAAACACGTTTTCATGGATATTAGTGAATTCGAGAGGAACGGCGGCTCCGATTTGAATTGTGACGGCAGCATTCCACTACTCCTGTCCTTTTACGCAGGAAATGCTTATTCCCATTTCGTGATAGCGATCCTGGGAGCCAAAATACTGTAAAACACGTTTTCATACATATTAGTGAATTCCAGTGGAGCGGAGACTGGGATTTGAATTCTGCCGGCAGCATTCGATTAGTCGTGTCATTTTGCGCAGGAAATGCTTGTTACCATTTCCTGATAGCGATCCTGGAAGTCAAAATACTGTAAAACACGTTTTCATACATATTAGTGAATTCGAGAGGAACGGCGGCTCCGATTTGAATTGTGACGGCAGCATTCCACTACTCCTGTCCTTTTACGCAGGAAATGCTTGTTCCCATTTCCCGATAGCGATCCTCGGAGTCAAAATACTGTAAAACACGTTTTCATACATATTAGTGAATTCCAGAGGAATGGAGGCTCGGATTTGAATTCTGCCGGCAGCATTCGATTAGTCGTGTCATTTTACGCAGGAAATGCTTGTTCCCGTTTCCCGATAGCGATCCTGGGAGCCAAAATACTGTAAAACACGTTTTCATGGATATTAGTGAATTCGAGAGGAACGGCGGCTCCGATTTGAATTGTGACGGCAGCATTCCACTACTCCTGTCCTTTTACGCAGGAAATGCTTATTCCCATTTCGTGATAGCGATCCTGGGAGCCAAAATACTGTAAAACACGTTTTCATACATATTAGTGAATTCCAGTGGAGCGGAGACTCGGATTTGAATTCTGCCGGCAGCATTCGATTAGTCGTGTCATTTTACGTAGGAAATGCTTATTCCCATTTCGTGATAGCGATCCTGGGAGCCAAAATACTGTAAAACACGTTTTCATGGATATTAGTGAATTCGAGAGGAACGGCGGCTCCGATTTGAATTGTGACGGCAGCATTCCACTACTCCTGTCCTTTTACGCAGGAAATGCTTGTTCCCATTTCCCGATAGCGATCCTGGGAGCCAAAATACTGGAAAACACGTTTTCATACATATTAGTGAATTCCAGGGGAGCGGAGACTCGGATTTGAATTCTGCCGGCAGCATTCGATTACTCGTGTCATTTTACGTAGGAAATGCTTGTTTCCATTTCCTGATAACGATCCTGGGAGCCAAAATACTGTAAAACACGTTTTCATACATATTAGTGAATTCCAGAGGAATGGAGGCTCGGATTTGAATTCTGCCGGCAGCATTCGATTAGTCGTGTCACTTTACGCAGGAAATGCTTATTCCCCTTTCGTGATAACGATCCTGGGAGCCAAAATACTCTCAAACACGTTTTCATACATATTAGTGAATTCCAGAGGAATGGAGGCTCGGATTTGAATTCTGCCGGCAGCGTTCTATTACTCGTGTCATTTTGCGCAGGAAATGCTTGTTACCAGTTCCTGATAGCGATCCTGGAAGTCAAAATACTGTAAAACACGTTTTCATACATATTAGTGAATTCGAGAGGAACGGCGGCTCCGATTTGAATTGTGACGGCAGCATTCCACTACTCCTGTCCTTTTACGCAGGAAATGCTTGTTCCCATTTCCCGATAGCGATCCTGGGAGTCAAAATACTGCAAAACACGTTTTCATACATATTAGTGAATTCCAGAGGAATGGAGGCTCGGATTTGAATTCTGCCGGCAGCATTCGATTAGTCGTGTCATTTTACGCAGGAAATGCCTGTTCCCATTTCCCGATAGCGATCCTGGGAGCCAAAATACTGTAAAACACGTTTTCATGGATATTAGTGAATTCGAGAGGAACGGCGGCTCCGATTTGAATTGTGACGGCAGCATTCCACTACTCCTGTCCTTTTACGCAGGAAATGCTTATTCCCATTTCGTGATAGCGATTCTGGGAGCCAAAATACTGTAAAACACGTTTTCATACATATTAGTGAATTCCAGAGGAATGGAGGCTCGGATTTGAATTCTGCCGGCAGCATTCGATTAGTCGTGTCATTTTACGCAGGAAATGCTTGTTCCCATTTCCCGATAGCGATCCTGGGAGCCAAAATACTGTAAAACACGTTTTCATGGATATTAGTGAATTCGAGAGGAACGGCGGCTCCGATTTGAATTGTGACGGCAGCATTCCACTACTCCTGTCCTTTTACGCAGGAAATGCTTATTCCCATTTCGTGATAGCGATTCTGGGACCCAAAATACTGTAAAACACGTTTTCATACATATTAGTGAATTCCAGAGGAACGGAGGCTCGGATTTGAAGTCTGCCGGCAGCGTTCTATTACTCGTGTCATTTTGCGCAGGAAATGCTTGTTACCAGTTCCTGACAGCGATCCTGGAAGTCAAAATACTGTAAAACACGTTTTCATACATATTAGTGAATTCGAGAGGAACGGCGGCTCCGATTTGAATTGTGACGGCAGCATTCCACTACTCCTGTCCTTTTACGCAGGAAATGCTTGTTCCCATTTCCCGATAGCGATCCTGGGAGCCAAAATACTGTAAAACACGTTTTCATACATATTAGTGAATTCCAGAGGAATGGAGGCTCGGATTTGAATTCTGCCGGCAGCATTCGATTACTCGTGTCATTTTACGTAGGAAATGCTTGTTTCCGTTTCCCGATAGCGATCCTGGGAGCCAAAATACTGTAAAACACGTTTTCATGGATATTAGTGAATTCGAGAGGAACGGCGGCTCCGATTTGAATTGTGACGGCAGCATTCCACTACTCCTGTCCTTTTACGCAGGAAATGCTTATTCCCATTTCGTGATAGCGATTCTGGGAGCCAAAATACTGTAAAACACGTTTTCATACATATTAGTGAATTCCAGAGGAACGGAGGCTCGGATTTGAATTCTGCCGGCAGCGTTCTATTACTCGTGTCATTTTGCGCAGGAAATGCTTGTTACCAGTTCCTGACAGCGTTCCTGGAAGTCAAAATACTGTAAAACACGTTTTCATACATATTAGTGAATTCGAGAGGAACGGCGGCTCCGATTTGAATTGGGACGGCAGCATTCCACTACTCCTGTCCTTTTACGCAGGAAATGCTTGTTCCCATTTCCCGATAGCGATCCTGGGAGCCAAAATACTGTAAAACACGTTTTCATACATATTAGTGAATTCCAGGGGAGCGGAGACTCGGATTTGAATTCTGCCGGCAGCATTCGATTACTCGTGTCATTTTACGTAGGAAATGCTTGTTTCCGTTTCCTGATAACGATCCTGGGAGCCAAAATACTGTAAAACACGTTTTCATACATATTAATGAATTCCAGTGGAACGGAGGCTCGAATTTGAATTCTGCCGGCAGCATTCGATTAGTCGTGTCATTTTACGTCGGAAATGCTTGTTTCCATTTCCTGATAACGATCCTGGGAGCCAAAATACTCTCAAACACGTTTTCATACATATTAGTGAATTCCAGAGGAATGGAGGCTCGGATTTGAATTCTGCCGGCAGCGTTCTATTACTCGTGTCATTTTGCGCAGGAAATGCTTGTTACCAGTTCCTGATAGCGATCCTGGAAGTCAAAATACTGTAAAACACGTTTTCATACATATTAGTGAATTCGAGAGGAACGGCGGCTCCGATTTGAATTGTGACGGCAGCATTCCACTACTCCTGTCCTTTTACGCAGGAAATGCTTGTTCCCATTTCCCGATAGCGATCCTGGGAGTCAAAATACTGTAAAACACGTTTTCATACATATTAGTGAATTCCAGAGGAATGGAGGCTCGGATTTGAATTCTGCCGGCAGCATTCGATTAGTCGTGTCATTTTACGCAGGAAATGCTTGTTCCCGTTTCCCGATAGCGATCCTGGGAGCCAAAATACTGTAAAACACGTTTTCATGGATATTAGTGAATTCGAGAGGAACGGCGGCTCCGATTTGAATTGTGACGGCAGCATTCCACTACTCCTGTCCTTTTACGCAGGAAATGCTTATTCCCATTTCGTGATAGCGATCCTGGGAGCCAAAATACTGTAAAACACGTTTTCATACATATTAGTGAATTCCAGTGGAGCGGAGACTCGGATTTGAATTCTGCCGGCAGCATTCGATTAGTCGTGTCATTTTACGTAGGAAATGCTTATTCCCATTTCGTGATAGCGATCCTGGGAGCCAAAATACTGTAAAACACGTTTTCATGGATATTAGTGAATTCGAGAGGAACGGCGGCTCCGATTTGAATTGTGACGGCAGCATTCCACTACTCCTGTCCTTTTACGCAGGAAATGCTTGTTCCCATTTCCCGATAGCGATCCTGGGAGTCAAAATACTGCAAAACACGTTTTCATACATATTAGTGAATTCCAGAGGAATGGAGGCTCGGATTTGAATTCTGCCGGCAGCATTCGATTAGTCGTGTCATTTTACGCAGGAAATGCTTGTTCCCATTTCCCGATAGCGATCCTGGGAGCCAAAATACTGTAAAACACGTTTTCATGGATATTAGTGAATTCGAGAGGAACGTCGGCTCCGATTTGAATTGTGACGGCAGCATTCCACTACTCCTGTCCTTTTACGCAGGAAATGCTTATTCCCATTTCGTGATAGCGATTCTGGGAGCCAAAATACTGTAAAACACGTTTTCATACATATTAGTGAATTCCAGAGGAATGGAGGCTCGGATTTGAATTCTGCCGGCAGCATTCGATTAGTCGTGTCATTTTACGCAGGAAATGCTTGTTCCCGTTTCCCGATAGCGATCCTGGGAGCCAAAATACTGTAAAACACGTTTTCATGGATATTAGTGAATTCGAGAGGAACGGCGGCTCCGATTTGAATTGTGACGGCAGCATTCCACTACTCCTGTCCTTTTACGCAGGAAATGCTTGTTCCCATTTCCCGATAGCGATCCTGGGAGCCAAAATACTGGAAAACACGTTTTCATACATATTAGTGAATTCCAGGGGAGCGGAGACTCGGATTTGAATTCTGCCGGCAGCATTCGATTACTCGTGTCATTTTACGTAGGAAATGCTTGTTTCCATTTCCTGATAACGATCCTGGGAGCCAAAATACTGTAAAACACGTTTTCATACATATTAGTGAATTCCAGAGGAATGGAGGCTCGGATTTGAATTCTGCCGGCAGCATTCGATTAGTCGTGTCATTTTACGCAGGAAATGCTTGTTCCCGTTTCCCGATAGCGATCCTGGGAGCCAAAATACTGTAAAACACGTTTTCATGGATATTAGTGAATTCGAGAGGAACGGCGGCTCCGATTTGAATTGTGACGGCAGCATTCCACTACTCCTGTCCTTTTACGCAGGAAATGCTTATTCCCATTTCGTGATAGCGATCCTGGGAGCCAAAATACTGTAAAACACGTTTTCATACATATTAGTGAATTCCAGTGGAGCGGAGACTCGGATTTGAATTCTGCCGGCAGCATTCGATTAGTCGTGTCATTTTACGTAGGAAATGCTTATTCCCATTTCGTGATAGCGATCCTGGGAGCCAAAATACTGTAAAACACGTTTTCATGGATATTAGTGAATTCGAGAGGAACGGCGGCTCCGATTTGAATTGTGACGGCAGCATTCCACTACTCCTGTCCTTTTACGCAGGAAATGCTTGTTCCCATTTCCCGATAGCGATCCTGGGAGTCAAAATACTGCAAAACACGTTTTCATACATATTAGTGAATTCCAGAGGAATGGAGGCTCGGATTTGAATTCTGCCGGCAGCATTCGATTAGTCGTGTCATTTTACGCAGGAAATGCTTGTTCCCATTTCCCGATAGCGATCCTGGGAGCCAAAATACTGTAAAACACGTTTTCATGGATATTAGTGAATTCGAGAGGAACGTCGGCTCCGATTTGAATTGTGACGGCAGCATTCCACTACTCCTGTCCTTTTACGCAGGAAATGCTTATTCCCATTTCGTGATAGCGATTCTGGGAGCCAAAATACTGTAAAACACGTTTTCATACATATTAGTGAATTCCAGAGGAATGGAGGCTCGGATTTGAATTCTGCCGGCAGCATTCGATTAGTCGTGTCATTTTACGCAGGAAATGCTTGTTCCCGTTTCCCGATAGCGATCCTGGGAGCCAAAATACTGTAAAACACGTTTTCATGGATATTAGTGAATTCGAGAGGAACGGCGGCTCCGATTTGAATTGTGACGGCAGCATTCCACTACTCCTGTCCTTTTACGCAGGAAATGCTTATTCCCATTTCGTGATAGCGATCCTGGGAGCCAAAATACTGTAAAACACGTTTTCATACATATTAGTGAATTCCAGTGGAGCGGAGACTCGGATTTGAATTCTGCCGGCAGCATTCGATTAGTCGTGTCATTTTACGTAGGAAATGCTTATTCCCATTTCGTGATAGCGATCCTGGGAGCCAAAATACTGTAAAACACGTTTTCATGGATATTAGTGAATTCGAGAGGAACGGCGGCTCCGATTTGAATTGTGACGGCAGCATTCCACTACTCCTGTCCTTTTACGCAGGAAATGCTTGTTCCCATTTCCCGATAGCGATCCTGGGAGCCAAAATACTGGAAAACACGTTTTCATACATATTAGTGAATTCCAGGGGAGCGGAGACTCGGATTTGAATTCTGCCGGCAGCATTCGATTACTCGTGTCATTTTACGTAGGAAATGCTTGTTTCCATTTCCTGATAACGATCCTGGGAGCCAAAATACTGTAAAACACGTTTTCATACATATTAGTGAATTCCAGAGGAACGGAGGCTCGGATTTGAAGTCTGCCGGCAGCGTTCTATTACTCGTGTCATTTTGCGCAGGAAATGCTTGTTACCAGTTCCTGACAGCGATCCTGGAAGTCAAAATACTGTAAAACACGTTTTCATACATATTAGTGAATTCGAGAGGAACGGCGGCTCCGATTTGAATTGTGACGGCAGCATTCCACTACTCCTGTCCTTTTACGCAGGAAATGCTTGTTCCCATTTCCCGATAGCGATCCTGGGAGCCAAAATACTGTAAAACACGTTTTCATACATATTAGTGAATTCCAGAGGAATGGAGGCTCGGATTTGAATTCTGCCGGCAGCATTCGATTAGTCGTGTCATTTTACGCAGGAAATGCTTGTTCCCATTTCCCGATAGCGATCCTGGGAGCCAAAATACTGTAAAACACGTTTTCATGGATATTAGTGAATTCGAGAGGAACGGCGGCTCCGATTTGAATTGTGACGGCAGCATTCCACTACTCCTGTCCTTTTACGCAGGAAATGCTTATTCCCATTTCGTGATAGCGATTCTGGGAGCCAAAATACTGTAAAACACGTTTTCATACATATTAGTGAATTCCAGAGGAACGGAGGCTCGGATTTGAAGTCTGCCGGCAGCGTTCTATTACTCGTGTCATTTTGCGCAGGAAATGCTTGTTACCAGTTCCTGACAGCGATCCTGGAAGTCAAAATACTGTAAAACACGTTTTCATACATATTAGTGAATTCGAGAGGAACGGCGGCTCCGATTTGAATTGTGACGGCAGCATTCCACTACTCCTGTCCTTTTACGCAGGAAATGCTTGTTCCCATTTCCCGATAGCGATCCTGGGAGCCAAAATACTGTAAAACACGTTTTCATACATATTAGTGAATTCCAGAGGAATGGAGGCTCGGATTTGAATTCTGCCGGCAGCATTCGATTACTCGTGTCATTTTACGTAGGAAATGCTTGTTTCCGTTTCCCGATAGCGATCCTGGGAGCCAAAATACTGTAAAACACGTTTTCATGGATATTAGTGAATTCGAGAGGAACGGCGGCTCCGATTTGAATTGTGACGGCAGCATTCCACTACTCCTGTCCTTTTACGCAGGAAATGCTTATTCCCATTTCGTGATAGCGATTCTGGGAGCCAAAATACTGTAAAACACGTTTTCATACATATTAGTGAATTCCAGAGGAACGGAGGCTCGGATTTGAATTCTGCCGGCAGCGTTCTATTACTCGTGTCATTTTGCGCAGGAAATGCTTGTTACCAGTTCCTGACAGCGATCCTGGAAGTCAAAATACTGTAAAACACGTTTTCATACATATTAGTGAATTCGAGAGGAACGGCGGCTCCGATTTGAATTGTGACGGCAGCATTCCACTACTCCTGTCCTTTTACGCAGGAAATGCTTGTTCCCATTTCCCGATAGCGATCCTGGGAGCCAAAATACTGTAAAACACGTTTTCATACATATTAGTGAATTCCAGGGGAGCGGAGACTCGGATTTGAATTCTGCCGGCAGCATTCGATTACTCGTGTCATTTTACGTAGGAAATGCTTGTTTCCATTTCCTGATAACGATCCTGGGAGCCAAAATACTGTAAAACACGTTTTCATACATATTAATGAATTCCAGAGGAATGGAGGCTCGGATTTGAATTCTGCCGGCAGCGTTCGATTAGTCGTGTCATTCTACGTCGGAAATGCTTGTTTCCATTTCCTGATAGCGATCCTGGGAGCCAAAATACTGTAAAACACGTTTCCATACATATTAGTGAATACAAGAAGAACGGAGGCTCGGATTTGAATTCTGCCGTCAGCGTTCGATTACTCGTGTCATTTTACGTAGGAAATGCTTATTCCCATTTCGTGATAGCGATCCTGGGAGCCAAAATACTGTAAAACACGTTTTCATGGATATTAGTGAATTCGAGAGGAACGGCGGCTCCGATTTGAATTGTGACGGCAGCATTCCACTACTCCTGTCCTTTTACGCAGGAAATGCTTGTTCCCATTTCCCGATAGCGATCCTGGGAGTCAAAATACTGTAAAACACGTTTTCATGGATATTAGTGAATTCGAGAGGAACGGCGGCTCCGATTTGAATTGTGACGGCAGCATTCCACTACTCCTGTCCTTTTACGCTGGAAATGCTTATTCCCATTTCGTGATAGCGATTCTGGGAGCCAAAATACTGTAAAACACGTTTTCATACATATTAGTGAATTCCAGAGGAATGGAGGCTCGGATTTGAATTCTGCCGGCAGCATTCGATTAGTCGTGTCATTTTACGCAGGAAATGCTTGTTCCCATTTCCCGATAGCGATCCTGGGAGCCAAAATACTGTAAAACACGTTTTCATGGATATTAGTGAATTCGAGAGGAACGGCGGCTCCGATTTGAATTGTGACGGCAGCATTCCACTACTCCTGTCCTTTTACGCAGGAAATGCTTATTCCCATTTCGTGATAGCGATTCTGGGAGCCAAAATACTGTAAAACACGTTTTCATACATATTAGTGAATTCCAGAGGAACGGAGGCTCGGATTTGAAGTCTGCCGGCAGCGTTCTATTACTCGTGTCATTTTGCGCAGGAAATGCTTGTTACCAGTTCCTGACAGCGATCCTGGAAGTCAAAATACTGTAAAACACGTTTTCATACATATTAGTGAATTCGAGAGGAACGGCGGCTCCGATTTGAATTGTGACGGCAGCATTCCACTACTCCTGTCCTTTTACGCAGGAAATGCTTATTCCCATTTCGTGATAGCGATTCTGGGAGCCAAAATACTGTAAAACACGTTTTCATACATATTAGTGAATTCCAGAGGAACGGAGGCTCGGATTTGAAGTCTGCCGGCAGCGTTCTATTACTCGTGTCATTTTGCGCAGGAAATGCTTGTTACCAGTTCCTGACAGCGATCCTGGAAGTCAAAATACTGTAAAACACGTTTTCATACATATTAGTGAATTCGAGAGGAACGGCGGCTCCGATTTGAATTGTGACGGCAGCATTCCACTACTCCTGTCCTTTTACGCAGGAAATGCTTGTTCCCATTTCCCGATAGCGATCCTGGGAGCCAAAATACTGTAAAACACGTTTTCATACATATTAGTGAATTCCAGAGGAATGGAGGCTCGGATTTGAATTCTGCCGGCAGCATTCGATTACTCGTGTCATTTTACGTAGGAAATGCTTGTTTCCGTTTCCCGATAGCGATCCTGGGAGCCAAAATACTGTAAAACACGTTTTCATGGATATTAGTGAATTCGAGAGGAACGGCGGCTCCGATTTGAATTGTGACGGCAGCATTCCACTACTCCTGTCCTTTTACGCAGGAAATGCTTGTTCCCATTTCCCGATAGCGATCCTGTGAGCCAAAATACTGTAAAACACGTTTTCATACATATTAGTGAATTCCAGGGGAGCGGAGACTCGGATTTGAATTCTGCCGGCAGCATTCGATTACTCGTGTCATTTTACGTAGGAAATGCTTGTTTCCGTTTCCTGATAACGATCCTGGGAGCCAAAATACTGTAAAACACGTTTTCATACATATTAATGAATTCCAGTGGAACGGAGGCTCGAATTTGAATTCTGCCGGCAGCATTCGATTAGTCGTGTCATTTTACGTCGGAAATGCTTGTTTCCATTTCCTGATAACGATCCTGGGAGCCAAAATACTCTCAAACACGTTTTCATACATATTAATGAATTCCAGTGGAACGGAGGCTCGAATTTGAATTCTGCCGGCAGCATTCGATTAGTCGTGTCATTTTACGTCGGAAATGCTTGTTTCCATTTCCTGATAACGATCCTGGGAGCCAAAATACTCTCAAACACGTTTTCATACATATTAGTGAATTCCAGAGGAATGGAGGCTCGGATTTGAATTCTGCCGGCAGCGTTCTATTACTCGTGTCATTTTGCGCAGGAAATGCTTGTTACTAGTTCCTGATAGCGATCCTGGAAGTCAAAATACTGTAAAACACGTTTTCATACATATTAGTGAATTCGAGAGGAACGGCGGCTCCGATTTGAATTGTGACGGCAGCATTCCACTACTCCTGTCCTTTTACGCAGGAAATGCTTGTTCCCATTTCCCGATAGCGATCCTGGGAGTCAAAATACTGTAAAACACGTTTTCATACATATTAGTGAATTCCAGAGGAATGGAGGCTCGGATTTGAATTCTGCCGGCAGCATTCGATTAGTCGTGTCATTTTACGCAGGAAATGCTTGTTCCCGTTTCCCGATAGCGATCCTGGGAGCCAAAATACTGTAAAACACGTTTTCATGGATATTAGTGAATTCGAGAGGAACGGCGGCTCCGATTTGAATTGTGACGGCAGCATTCCACTACTCCTGTCCTTTTACGCAGGAAATGCTTATTCCCATTTCGTGATAGCGATCCTGGGAGCCAAAATACTGTAAAACACGTTTTCATACATATTAGTGAATTCCAGTGGAGCGGAGACTCGGATTTGAATTCTGCCGGCAGCATTCGATTAGTCGTGTCATTTTACGTAGGAAATGCTTATTCCCATTTCGTGATAGCGATCCTGGGAGCCAAAATACTGTAAAACACGTTTTCATGGATATTAGTGAATTCGAGAGGAACGGCGGCTCCGATTTGAATTGTGACGGCAGCATTCCACTACTCCTGTCCTTTTACGTAGGAAATGCTTGTTCCCATTTCCCGATAGCGATCCTGGGAGCCAAAATACTGGAAAACACGTTTTCATACATATTAGTGAATTCCAGGGGAGCGGAGACTCGGATTTGAATTCTGCCGGCAGCATTCGATTACTCGTGTCATTTTACGTAGGAAATGCTTGTTTCCATTTCCTGATAACGATCCTGGGAGCCAAAATACTGTAAAACACGTTTTCATACATATTAATGAATTCCAGAGGAATGGAGGCTCGGATTTGAATTCTGCCGGCAGCATTCGATTAGTCGTGTCACTTTACGCAGGAAATGCTTATTCCCCTTTCGTGATAACGATCCTGGGAGCCAAAATACTCTCAAACACGTTTTCATACATATTAGTGAATTCCAGAGGAATGGAGGCTCGGATTTGAATTCTGCCGGCAGCGTTCTATTACTCGTGTCATTTTGCGCAGGAAATGCTTGTTACCAGTTCCTGATAGCGATCCTGGAAGTCAAAATACTGTAAAACACGTTTTCATACATATTAGTGAATTCGAGAGGAACGGCGGCTCCGATTTGAATTGTGACGGCAGCATTCCACTACTCCTGTCCTTTTACGCAGGAAATGCTTGTTCCCATTTCCCGATAGCGATCCTGGGAGTCAAAATACTGCAAAACACGTTTTCATACATATTAGTGAATTCCAGAGGAATGGAGGCTCGGATTTGAATTCTGCCGGCAGCATTCGATTAGTCGTGTCATTTTACGCAGGAAATGCTTGTTCCCATTTCCCGATAGCGATCCTGGGAGCCAAAATACTGTAAAACACGTTTTCATGGATATTAGTGAATTCGAGAGGAACGGCGGCTCCGATTTGAATTGTGACGGCAGCATTCCACTACTCCTGTCCTTTTACGCAGGAAATGCTTATTCCCATTTCGTGATAGCGATTCTGGGAGCCAAAATACTGTAAAACACGTTTTCATACATATTAGTGAATTCCAGAGGAATGGAGGCTCGGATTTGAATTCTGCCGGCAGCATTCGATTAGTCGTGTCATTTTACGCAGGAAATGCTTGTTCCCATTTCCCGATAGCGATCCTGGGAGCCAAAATACTGTAAAACACGTTTTCATGGATATTAGTGAATTCGAGAGGAACGGCGGCTCCGATTTGAATTGTGACGGCAGCATTCCACTACTCCTGTCCTTTTACGCAGGAAATGCTTGTTCCCATTTCCCGATAGCGATCCTGGGAGCCAAAATACTGTAAAACACGTTTTCATACATATTAGTGAATTCCAGAGGAATGGAGGCTCGGATTTGAATTCTGCCGGCAGCATTCGATTACTCGTGTCATTTTACGTAGGAAATGCTTGTTTCCGTTTCCCGATAGCGATCCTGGGAGCCAAAATACTGTAAAACACGTTTTCATACATATTAATGAATTCCAGAGGAATGGAGGCTCGGATTTGAATTCTGCCGGCAGCATTCGATTAGTCGTGTCACTTTACGCAGGAAATGCTTATTCCCCTTTCGTGATAACGATCCTGGGAGCCAAAATACTCTCAAACACGTTTTCATACATATTAGTGAATTCCAGAGGAATGGAGGCTCGGATTTGAATTCTGCCGGCAGCGTTCTATTACTCGTGTCATTTTGCGCAGGAAATGCTTGTTACCAGTTCCTGATAGCGATCCTGGAAGTCAAAATACTGTAAAACACGTTTTCATACATATTAGTGAATTCGAGAGGAACGGCGGCTCCGATTTGAATTGTGACGGCAGCATTCCACTACTCCTGTCCTTTTACGCAGGAAATGCTTGTTCCCATTTCCCGATAGCGATCCTGGGAGTCAAAATACTGCAAAACACGTTTTCATACATATTAGTGAATTCCAGAGGAATGGAGGCTCGGATTTGAATTCTGCCGGCAGCATTCGATTAGTCGTGTCATTTTACGCAGGAAATGCTTGTTCCCATTTCCCGATAGCGATCCTGGGAGCCAAAATACTGTAAAACACGTTTTCATGGATATTAGTGAATTCGAGAGGAACGGCGGCTCCGATTTGAATTGTGACGGCAGCATTCCACTACTCCTGTCCTTTTACGCAGGAAATGCTTATTCCCATTTCGTGATAGCGATTCTGGGAGCCAAAATACTGTAAAACACGTTTTCATACATATTAGTGAATTCCAGAGGAATGGAGGCTCGGATTTGAATTCTGCCGGCAGCATTCGATTAGTCGTGTCATTTTACGCAGGAAATGCTTGTTCCCATTTCCCGATAGCGATCCTGGGAGCCAAAATACTGTAAAACACGTTTTCATGGATATTAGTGAATTCGAGAGGAACGGCGGCTCCGATTTGAATTGTGACGGCAGCATTCCACTACTCCTGTCCTTTTACGCAGGAAATGCTTGTTCCCATTTCCCGATAGCGATCCTGGGAGCCAAAATACTGTAAAACACGTTTTCATACATATTAGTGAATTCCAGAGGAATGGAGGCTCGGATTTGAATTCTGCCGGCAGCATTCGATTACTCGTGTCATTTTACGTAGGAAATGCTTGTTTCCGTTTCCCGATAGCGATCCTGGGAGCCAAAATACTGTAAAACACGTTTTCATGGATATTAGTGAATTCGAGAGGAACGGCGGCTCCGATTTGAATTGTGACGGCAGCATTCCACTACTCCTGTCCTTTTACGCAGGAAATGCTTATTCCCATTTCGTGATAGCGATTCTGGGAGCCAAAATACTGTAAAACACGTTTTCATACATATTAGTGAATTCCAGAGGAACGGAGGCTCGGATTTGAATTCTGCCGGCAGCGTTCTATTACTCGTGTCATTTTGCGCAGGAAATGCTTGTTACCAGTTCCTGACAGCGATCCTGGAAGTCAAAATACTGTAAAACACGTTTTCATACATATTAGTGAATTCGAGAGGAACGGCGGCTCCGATTTGAATTGTGACGGCAGCATTCCACTACTCCTGTCCTTTTACGCAGGAAATGCTTGTTCCCATTTCCCGATAGCGATCCTGTGAGCCAAAATACTGTAAAACACGTTTTCATACATATTAGTGAATTCCAGGGGAGCGGAGACTCGGATTTGAATTCTGCCGGCAGCATTCGATTACTCGTGTCATTTTACGTAGGAAATGCTTGTTTCCGTTTCCTGATAACGATCCTGGGAGCCAAAATACTGTAAAACACGTTTTCATACATATTAATGAATTCCAGTGGAACGGAGGCTCGAATTTGAATTCTGCCGGCAGCATTCGATTAGTCGTGTCATTTTACGTCGGAAATGCTTGTTTCCATTTCCTGATAACGATCCTGGGAGCCAAAATACTCTCAAACACGTTTTCATACATATTAGTGAATTCGAGAGGAACGGCGGCTCCGATTTGAATTGTGACGGCAGCATTCCACTACTCCTGTCCTTTTACGCAGGAAATGCTTGTTCCCATTTCCCGATAGCGATCCTGGGAGCCAAAATACTGTAAAACACGTTTTCATACATATTAGTGAATTCCAGGGGAGCGGAGACTCGGATTTGAATTCTGCCGGCAGCATTCGATTACTCGTGTCATTTTACGTAGGAAATGCTTGTTTCCGTTTCCTGATAACGATCCTGGGAGCCAAAATACTGTAAAACACGTTTTCATACATATTAATGAATTCCAGTGGAACGGAGGCTCGAATTTGAATTCTGCCGGCAGCATTCGATTAGTCGTGTCATTTTACGTCGGAAATGCTTGTTTCCATTTCCTGATAACGATCCTGGGAGCCAAAATACTCTCAAACACGTTTTCATACATATTAGTGAATTCCAGAGGAATGGAGGCTCGGATTTGAATTCTGCCGGCAGCGTTCTATTACTCGTGTCATTTTGCGCAGGAAATGCTTGTTACTAGTTCCTGATAGCGATCCTGGAAGTCAAAATACTGTAAAACACGTTTTCATACATATTAGTGAATTCGAGAGGAACGGCGGCTCCGATTTGAATTGTGACGGCAGCATTCCACTACTCCTGTCCTTTTACGCAGGAAATGCTTGTTCCCATTTCCCGATAGCGATCCTGGGAGCCAAAATACTGGAAAACACGTTTTCATACATATTAGTGAATTCCAGGGGAGCGGAGACTCGGATTTGAATTCTGCCGGCAGCATTCGATTACTCGTGTCATTTTACGTAGGAAATGCTTGTTTCCAATTCCTGATAACGATCCTGGGAGCCAAAATACTGTAAAACACGTTTTCATACATATTAATGAATTCCAGAGGAATGGAGGCTCGGATTTGAATTCTGCCGGCAGCATTCGATTAGTCGTGTCACTTTACGCAGGAAATGCTTATTCCCCTTTCGTGATAACGATCCTGGGAGCCAAAATACTCTCAAACACGTTTTCATACATATTAGTGAATTCCAGAGGAATGGAGGCTCGGATTTGAATTCTGCCGGCAGCGTTCTATTACTCGTGTCATTTTGCGCAGGAAATGCTTGTTACCAGTTCCTGATAGCGATCCTGGAAGTCAAAATACTGTAAAACACGTTTTCATACATATTAGTGAATTCGAGAGGAACGGCGGCTCCGATTTGAATTGTGACGGCAGCATTCCACTACTCCTGTCCTTTTACGCAGGAAATGCTTGTTCCCATTTCCCGATAGCGATCCTGGGAGTCAAAATACTGCAAAACACGTTTTCATACATATTAGTGAATTCCAGAGGAATGGAGGCTCGGATTTGAATTCTGCCGGCAGCATTCGATTAGTCGTGTCATTTTACGCAGGAAATGCTTGTTCCCATTTCCCGATAGCGATCCTGGGAGCCAAAATACTGTAAAACACGTTTTCATGGATATTAGTGAATTCGAGAGGAACGGCGGCTCCGATTTGAATTGTGACGGCAGCATTCCACTACTCCTGTCCTTTTACGCAGGAAATGCTTATTCCCATTTCGTGATAGCGATTCTGGGAGCCAAAATACTGTAAAACACGTTTTCATACATATTAGTGAATTCCAGAGGAATGGAGGCTCGGATTTGAATTCTGCCGGCAGCATTCGATTAGTCGTGTCATTTTACGCAGGAAATGCTTGTTCCCATTTCCCGATAGCGATCCTGGGAGCCAAAATACTGTAAAACACGTTTTCATGGATATTAGTGAATTCGAGAGGAACGGCGGCTCCGATTTGAATTGTGACGGCAGCATTCCACTACTCCTGTCCTTTTACGCAGGAAATGCTTATTCCCATTTCGTGATAGCGATTCTGGGAGCCAAAATACTGTAAAACACGTTTTCATACATATTAGAGAATTCCAGAGGAACGGAGGCTCGGATTTGAATTCTGCCGGCAGCGTTCTATTACTCGTGTCATTTTGCGCAGGAAATGCTTGTTACCAGTTCCTGACAGCGATCCTGGAAGTCAAAATACTGTAAAACACGTTTTCATACATATTAGTGAATTCGAGAGGAACGGCGGCTCCGATTTGAATTGTGACGGCAGCATTCCACTACTCCTGTCCTTTTACGCAGGAAATGCTTGTTCCCATTTCCCGATAGCGATCCTGGGAGCCAAAATACTGTAAAACACGTTTTCATACATATTAGTGAATTCCAGGGGAGCGGAGACTCGGATTTGAATTCTGCCGGCAGCATTCGATTACTCGTGTCATTTTACGTAGGAAATGCTTGTTTCCATTTCCTGATAACGATCCTGGGAGCCAAAATACTGTAAAACACGTTATCATACATATTAATGAATTCCAGAGGAATGGAGGCTCGGATTTGAATTCTGCCGGCAGCATTCGATTAGTCGTGTCACTTTACGCAGGAAATGCTTATTCCCATTTCGTGATAGCGATTCTGGGAGCCAAAATACTGTAAAACACGTTTTCATACATATTAGTGAATTCCAGAGAAACGGAGGCTCGGATTTGAATTCTGCCGGCAGCGTTCTATTACTCGTGTCATTTTGCGCAGGAAATGCTTGTTACCAGTTCCTGATAGCGATCCTGGAAGTCAAAATACTGTAAAACACGTTTTCATACATATTAGTGAATTCGAGAGGAACGGCGGCTCCGATTTGAATTGTGACGGCAGCATTCCACTACTCCTGTCATTTTACGCAGGAAATGCTTGTTCCCATTTCCTGATAGCGATCCTGGAAGTCAAAATACTGTAAAACACGTTTTCATACATATTAGTGAATTCCAGAGGAATGGAGGCTCGGATTTGAATTCTGCCGGCAGCATTCGATTAGTCGTGTCATTTTACGCAGGAAATGCTTATTCCCATTTCGTGATAGCGATTCTGGGAGCCAAAATACTGTAAAACACGTTTTCATACATATTAGTGAATTCCAGAGGAACGGAGGCTCGGATTTGAATTCTGCCGGCAGCATTCGATTAGTCGTGTCATTTTACGTCGGAAATGCTTGTTTCCATTTCCTGATAACGATCCTGGGCGCCAAAATACTCTCAAACACGTTTTCATACATATTAGTGAATTCCAGAGGAATGGAGGCTCGGATTTGAATTCTGCCGGCAGCATTCGATTAGTCGTGTCACTTTACGCAGGAAATGCTTATTCCCATTTCGTGATAGCGATTCTGGGAGCCAAAATACTGTAAAACACGTTTTCATACATATTAGTGAATTCCAGAGGAACGGAGGGTCGGATTTGAATTCTGCCGGCAGCGTTCTATTACTCGTGTCATTTTGCGCAGGAAATGCTTGTTACCAGTTCCTGACAGCGATCCTGGAAGTCAAAATACTGTAAAACACGTTTTCATACATATTAGTGAATTCGAGAGGAACGGCGGCTCCGATTTGAATTGTGACGGCAGCATTCCACTACTCCTGTCCTTTTACGCAGGAAATGCTTGTTCCCATTTCCCGATAGCGATCCTGGGAGCCAAAATACTGTAAAACACGTTTTCATACATATTAGTGAATTCCAGGGGAGCGGAGACTCGGATTTGAATTCTGCCGGCAGCATTCGATTACTCGTGTCATTTTACGTAGGAAATGCTTGTTTCCATTTCCTGATAACGATCCTGGGAGCCAAAATACTGTAAAACACGTTTTCATACATATTAATGAATTCCAGAGGAATGGAGGCTCGGATTTGAATTCTGCCGGCAGCATTCGATTAGTCGTGTCACTTTACGCAGGAAATGCTTATTCCCATTTCGTGATAGCGATTCTGGGAGCCAAAATACTGTAAAACACGTTTTCATACATATTAGTGAATTCCAGAGAAACGGAGGCTCGGATTTGAATTCTGCCGGCAGCGTTCTATTACTCGTGTCATTTTGCGCAGGAAATGCTTGTTACCAGTTCCTGATAGCGATCCTGGAAGTCAAAATACTGTAAAACACGTTTTAATACATATTAGTGAATTCGAGAGGAACGGCGGCTCCGATTTGAATTGTGACGGCAGCATTCCACTACTCCTGTCATTTTACGCAGGAAATGCTTGTTCCCATTTCCTGATAGCGATCCTGGAAGTCAAAATACTGTAAAACACGTTTTCATACATATTAGTGAATTCCAGAGGAATGGAGGCTCGGATTTGAATTCTGCCGGCAGCATTCGATTAGTCGTGTCATTTTACGCAGGAAATGCTTATTCCCATTTCGTGATAGCGATTCTGGGAGCCAAAATACTGTAAAACACGTTTTCATACATATTAGTGAATTCCAGAGGAACGGAGGCTCGGATTTGAATTCTGCCGGCAGCATTCGATTAGTCGTGTCATTTTACGTCGGAAATGCTTGTTTCCATTTCCTGATAACGATCCTGGGCGCCAAAATACTCTCAAACACGTTTTCATACATATTAGTGAATTCCAGAGGAATGGAGGCTCGGATTTGAATTCTGCCGGCAGCATTCGATTAGTCGTGTCACTTTACGCAGGAAATGCTTATTCCCATTTCGTGATAGCGATTCTGGGAGCCAAAATACTGTAAAACACGTTTTCATACATATTAGTGAATTCCAGAGGAACGGAGGGTCGGATTTGAATTCTGCCGGCAGCGTTCTATTACTCGTGTCATTTTGCGCAGGAAATGCTTGTTACCAGTTCCTGATAGCGATCCTGGAAGTCAAAATACTGTAAAACACGTTTTCATACATATTAGTGAATTCCAGAGGAATGGAGGCTCGGATTTGAATTCTGCCGGCAGCATTCGATTAGTCGTGTCATTTTACGCAGGAAATGCTTGTTCCCGTTTCCCGATAGCGATCCTGGGAGCCAAAATACTGTAAAACACGTTTTCATGGATATTAGTGAATTCGAGAGGAACGGCGGCTCCGATTTGAATTGTGACGGCAGCATTCCACTACTCCTGTCCTTTTACGCAGGAAATGCTTGTTCCCATTTCCCGATAGCGATCCTGGGAGTCAAAATACTGTAAAACACGTTTTCATACATATTAGTGAATTCGAGAGGAACGGCGGCTCCGATTTGAATTGTGACGGCAGCATTCCACTACTCCTGTCCTTTTACGCAGGAAATGCTTGTTCCCATTTCCCGATAGCGATCCTGTGAGCCAAAATACTGTAAAACACGTTTTCATACATATTAGTGAATTCCAGGGGAGCGGAGACTCGGATTTGAATTCTGCCGGCAGCATTCGATTACTCGTGTCATTTTACGTAGGAAATGCTTGTTTCCGTTTCCTGATAACGATCCTGGGAGCCAAAATACTGTAAAACACGTTTTCATACATATTAATGAATTCCAGTGGAACGGAGGCTCGAATTTGAATTCTGCCGGCAGCATTCGATTAGTCGTGTCATTTTACGTCGGAAATGCTTGTTTCCATTTCCTGATAACGATCCTGGGAGCCAAAATACTCTCAAACACGTTTTCATACATATTAGTGAATTCCAGAGGAACGGCGGCTCGGATTTGAATTGTGACGGCAGCATTCCACTACTCCTGTCCTTTTACGCAGGAAATGCTTGTTCCCATTTCCCGATAGCGATCCTGGGAGCCAAAATACTGTAAAACACGTTTTCATACATATTAGTGAATTCCAGGGGAGCGGAGACTCGGATTTGAATTCTGCCGGCAGCATTCGATTACTCGTGTCATTTTACGTAGGAAATGCTTGTTTCCGTTTCCTGATAACGATCCTGGGAGCCAAAATACTGTAAAACACGTTTTCATACATATTAATGAATTCCAGTGGAACGGAGGCTCGAATTTGAATTCTGCCGGCAGCATTCGATTAGTCGTGTCATTTTACGTCGGAAATGCTTGTTTCCATTTCCTGATAACGATCCTGGGAGCCAAAATACTCTCAAACACGTTTTCATACATATTAGTGAATTCCAGAGGAATGGAGGCTCGGATTTGAATTCTGCCGGCAGCGTTCTATTACTCGTGTCATTTTGCGCAGGAAATGCTTGTTACTAGTTCCTGATAGCGATCCTGGAAGTCAAAATACTGTAAAACACGTTTTCATACATATTAGTGAATTCGAGAGGAACGGCGGCTCCGATTTGAATTGTGACGGCAGCATTCCACTACTCCTGTCCTTTTACGCAGGAAATGCTTGTTCCCATTTCCCGATAGCGATCCTGGGAGTCAAAATACTGTAAAACACGTTTTCATACATATTAGTGAATTCCAGAGGAATGGAGGCTCGGATTTGAATTCTGCCGGCAGCATTCCACTACTCCTGTCCTTTTACGCAGGAAATGCTTGTTCCCATTTCCCGATAGCGATCCTGGGAGCCAAAATACTGGAAAACACGTTTTCATACATATTAGTGAATTCCAGGGGAGCGGAGACTCGGATTTGAATTCTGCCGGCAGCATTCGATTACTCGTGTCATTTTACGTAGGAAATGCTTGTTTCCATTTCCTGATAACGATCCTGGGAGCCAAAATACTGTAAAACACGTTTTCATACATATTAATGAATTCCAGAGGAATGGAGGCTCGGATTTGAATTCTGCCGGCAGCATTCGATTAGTCGTGTCACTTTACGCAGGAAATGCTTATTCCCCTTTCGTGATAACGATCCTGGGAGCCAAAATACTCTCAAACACGTTTTCATACATATTAGTGAATTCCAGAGGAATGGAGGCTCGGATTTGAATTCTGCCGGCAGCGTTCTATTACTCGTGTCATTTTGCGCAGGAAATGCTTGTTACCAGTTCCTGATAGCGATCCTGGAAGTCAAAATACTGTAAAACACGTTTTCATACATATTAGTGAATTCGAGAGGAACGGCGGCTCCGATTTGAATTGTGACGGCAGCATTCCACTACTCCTGTCCTTTTACGCAGGAAATGCTTGTTCCCATTTCCCGATAGCGATCCTGGGAGTCAAAATACTGCAAAACACGTTTTCATACATATTAGTGAATTCCAGAGGAATGGAGGCTCGGATTTGAATTCTGCCGGCAGCATTCGATTAGTCGTGTCATTTTACGCAGGAAATGCTTGTTCCCATTTCCCGATAGCGATCCTGGGAGCCAAAATACTGTAAAACACGTTTTCATACATATTAGTGAATTCGAGAGGAACGGCGGCTCCGATTTGAATTGTGACGGCAGCATTCCACTACTCCTGTCCTTTTACGCAGGAAATGCTTATTCCCATTTCGTGATAGCGATTCTGGGAGCCAAAATACTGTAAAACACGTTTTCATACATATTAGTGAATTCCAGAGGAATGGAGGCTCGGATTTGAATTCTGCCGGCAGCATTCGATTAGTCGTGTCATTTTACGCAGGAAATGCTTGTTCCCATTTCCCGATAGCGATCCTGGGAGCCAAAATACTGTAAAACACGTTTTCATGGATATTAGTGAATTCGAGAGGAACGGCGGCTCCGATTTGAATTGTGACGGCAGCATTCCACTACTCCTGTCCTTTTACGCAGGAAATGCTTATTCCCATTTCGTGATAGCGATTCTGGGAGCCAAAATACTGTAAAACACGTTTTCATACATATTAGAGAATTCCAGAGGAACGGAGGCTCGGATTTGAATTCTGCCGGCAGCGTTCTATTACTCGTGTCATTTTGCGCAGGAAATGCTTGTTACCAGTTCCTGACAGCGATCCTGGAAGTCAAAATACTGTAAAACACGTTTTCATACATATTAGTGAATTCGAGAGGAACGGCGGCTCCGATTTGAATTGTGACGGCAGCATTCCACTACTCCTGTCCTTTTACGCAGGAAATGCTTGTTCCCATTTCCCGATAGCGATCCTGGGAGCCAAAATACTGTAAAACACGTTTTCATACATATTAGTGAATTCCAGGGGAGCGGAGACTCGGATTTGAATTCTGCCGGCAGCATTCGATTACTCGTGTCATTTTACGTAGGAAATGCTTGTTTCCATTTCCTGATAACGATCCTGGGAGCCAAAATACTGTAAAACACGTTTTCATACATATTAATGAATTCCAGAGGAATGGAGGCTCGGATTTGAATTCTGCCGGCAGCATTCGATTAGTCGTGTCACTTTACGCAGGAAATGCTTATTCCCATTTCGTGATAGCGATTCTGGGAGCCAAAATACTGTAAAACACGTTTTCATACATATTAGTGAATTCCAGAGAAACGGAGGCTCGGATTTGAATTCTGCCGGCAGCGTTCTATTACTCGTGTCATTTTGCGCAGGAAATGCTTGTTACCAGTTCCTGATAGCGATCCTGGAAGTCAAAATACTGTAAAACACGTTTTCATACATATTAGTGAATTCGAGAGGAACGGCGGCTCCGATTTGAATTGTGACGGCAGCATTCCACTACTCCTGTCATTTTACGCAGGAAATGCTTGTTCCCATTTCCTGATAGCGATCCTGGAAGTCAAAATACTGTAAAACACGTTTTCATACATATTAGTGAATTCCAGAGGAATGGAGGCTCGGATTTGAATTCTGCCGGCAGCATTCGATTAGTCGTGTCATTTTACGCAGGAAATGCTTATTCCCATTTCGTGATAGCGATTCTGGGAGCCAAAATACTGTAAAACACGTTTTCATACATATTAGTGAATTCCAGAGGAACGGAGGCTCGGATTTGAATTCTGCCGGCAGCATTCGATTAGTCGTGTCATTTTACGTCGGAAATGCTTGTTTCCATTTCCTGATAACGATCCTGGGCGCCAAAATACTCTCAAACACGTTTTCATACATATTAGTGAATTCCAGAGGAATGGAGGCTCGGATTTGAATTCTGCCGGCAGCATTCGATTAGTCGTGTCACTTTACGCAGGAAATGCTTATTCCCATTTCGTGATAGCGATTCTGGGAGCCAAAATACTGTAAAACACGTTTTCATACATATTAGTGAATTCCAGAGGAACGGAGGGTCGGATTTGAATTCTGCCGGCAGCGTTCTATTACTCGTGTCATTTTGCGCAGGAAATGCTTGTTACCAGTTCCTGATAGCGATCCTGGAAGTCAAAATACTGTAAAACACGTTTTCATACATATTAGTGAATTCCAGAGGAATGGAGGCTCGGATTTGAATTCTGCCGGCAGCATTCGATTAGTCGTGTCATTTTACGCAGGAAATGCTTGTTCCCGTTTCCCGATAGCGATCCTGGGAGCCAAAATACTGTAAAACACGTTTTCATGGATATTAGTGAATTCGAGAGGAACGGCGGCTCCGATTTGAATTGTGACGGCAGCATTCCACTACTCCTGTCCTTTTACGCAGGAAATGCTTGTTCCCATTTCCCGATAGCGATCCTGGGAGTCAAAATACTGTAAAACACGTTTTCATACATATTAGTGAATTCCAGAGGAATGGAGGCTCGGATTCGAATTCTGCCGGCAGCATTCGATTAGTCGTGTCATTTTACGCAGGAAATGCTTGTTCCCGTTTCCCGATAGCGATCCTGGGAGCCAAAATACTGTAAAACACGTTTTCATGGATATTAGTGAATTCGAGAGGAACGGCGGCTCCGATTTGAATTGTGACGGCAGCATTCCACTACTCCTGTCCTTTTACGCAGGAAATGCTTATTCCCATTTCGTGATAGCGATCCTGGGAGCCAAAATACTGTAAAACACGTTTTCATACATATTAGTGAATTCCAGTGGAGCGGAGACTCGGATTTGAATTCTGCCGGCAGCATTCGATTAGTCGTGTCATTTTACGTAGGAAATGCTTATTCCCATTTCGTGATAGCGATCCTGGGAGCCAAAATACTGTAAAACACGTTTTCATGGATATTAGTGAATTCGAGAGGAACGGCGGCTCCGATTTGAATTGTGACGGCAGCATTCCACTACTCCTGTCCTTTTACGCAGGAAATGCTTGTTCCCATTTCCCGATAGCGATCCTGGGAGCCAAAATACTGGAAAACACGTTTTCATACATATTAGTGAATTCCAGGGGAGCGGAGACTCGGATTTGAATTCTGCCGGCAGCATTCGATTACTCGTGTCATTTTACGTAGGAAATGCTTGTTTCCATTTCCTGATAACGATCCTGGGAGCCAAAATACTGTAAAACACGTTTTCATACATATTAATGAATTCCAGAGGAATGGAGGCTCGGATTTGAATTCTGCCGGCAGCATTCGATTACTCGTGTCATTTTACGTAGGAAATGCTTGTTTCCATTTCCTGATAACGATCCTGGGAGCCAAAATACTGTAAAACACGTTTTCATACATATTAATGAATTCCAGAGGAATGGAGGCTCGGATTTGAATTCTGCCGGCAGCATTCGATTAGTCGTGTCACTTTACGCAGGAAATGCTTATTCCCATTTCGTGATAGCGATTCTGGGAGCCAAAATACTGTAAAACACGTTTTCATACATATTAGTGAATTCCAGAGGAACGGAGGCTCGGATTTGAATTCTGCCGGCAGCGTTCTATTACTCGTGTCATTTTGCGCAGGAAATGCTTGTTACCAGTTCCTGATAGCGATCCTGGAAGTCAAAATACTGTAAAACACGTTTTCATACATATTAGTGAATTCGAGAGGAACGGCGGCTCCGATTTGAATTGTGACGGCAGCATTCCACTACTCCTGTCATTTTACGCAGGAAATGCTTGTTCCCATTTCCTGATAGCGATCCTGGAAGTCAAAATACTGTAAAACACGTTTTCATACATATTAGTGAATTCCAGAGGAATGGAGGCTCGGATTTGAATTCTGCCGGCAGCATTCGATTAGTCGTGTCATTTTACGCAGGAAATGCTTATTCCCATTTCGTGATAGCGATTCTGGGAGCCAAAATACTGTAAAACACGTTTTCATACATATTAGTGAATTCCAGAGGAACGGAGGCTCGGATTTGAATTCTGCCGGCAGCATTCGATTAGTCGTGTCATTTTACGTCGGAAATGCTTGTTTCCATTTCCTGATAACGATCCTGGGCGCCAAAATACTCTCAAACACGTTTTCATACATATTAGTGAATTCCAGAGGAATGGAGGCTCGGATTTGTATTCTGCCGGCAGCATTCGATTAGTCGTGTCACTTTACGCAGGAAATGCTTATTCCCATTTCGTGATAGCGATTCTGGGAGCCAAAATACTGTAAAACACGTTTTCATACATATTAGTGAATTCCAGAGGAACGGAGGGTCGGATTTGAATTCTGCCGGCAGCGTTCTATTACTCGTGTCATTTTGCGCAGGAAATGCTTGTTACCAGTTCCTGATAGCGATCCTGGAAGTCAAAATACTGTAAAACACGTTTTCATACATATTAGTGAATTCCAGAGGAATGGAGGCTCGGATTTGAATTCTGCCGGCAGCATTCGATTAGTCGTGTCATTTTACGCAGGAAATGCTTGTTCCCGTTTCCCGATAGCGATCCTGGGAGCCAAAATACTGTAAAACACGTTTTCATGGATATTAGTGAATTCGAGAGGAACGGCGGCTCCGATTTGAATTGTGACGGCAGCATTCCACTACTCCTGTCCTTTTACGCAGGAAATGCTTGTTCCCATTTCCCGATAGCGATCCTGGGAGTCAAAATACTGTAAAACACGTTTTCATACATATTAGTGAATTCCAGAGGAATGGAGGCTCGGATTCGAATTCTGCCGGCAGCATTCGATTAGTCGTGTCATTTTACGCAGGAAATGCTTGTTCCCGTTTCCCGATAGCGATCCTGGGAGCCAAAATACTGTAAAACACGTTTTCATGGATATTAGTGAATTCGAGAGGAACGGCGGCTCCGATTTGAATTGTGACGGCAGCATTCCACTACTCCTGTCCTTTTACGCAGGAAATGCTTATTCCCATTTCGTGATAGCGATCCTGGGAGCCAAAATACTGTAAAACACGTTTTCATACATATTAGTGAATTCCAGTGGAGCGGAGACTCGGATTTGAATTCTGCCGGCAGCATTCGATTAGTCGTGTCATTTTACGTAGGAAATGCTTATTCCCATTTCGTGATAGCGATCCTGGGAGCCAAAATACTGTAAAACACGTTTTCATGGATATTAGTGAATTCGAGAGGAACGGAGGCTCGGATTTGAATTGTGACGGCAGCATTCCACTACTCCTGTCCTTTTACGCAGGAAATGCTTGTTCCCATTTCCCGATAGCGATCCTGGGAGTCAAAATACTGGAAAACACGTTTTCATACATATTAGTGAATTCCAGGGGAGCGGAGACTCGGATTTGAATTCTGCCGGCAGCATTCGATTACTCGTGTCATTTTACGTAGGAAATGCTTGTTTCCATTTCCTGATAACGATCCTGGGAGCCAAAATACTGTAAAACACGTTTTCATACATATTAGTGAATTCCAGAGGAATGGAGGCTCGGATTTGAATTCTGCCGGCAGCATTCGATTACTCGTGTCATTTTATGTAGGAAATGCTTGTTTCCATTTCCTGATAACGATCCTGGGAGCCAAAATACTGTAAAACACGTTTTCATACATATTAATGAATTCCAGAGGAATGGAGGCTCGGATTTGAATTCTGCCGGCAGCATTCGATTAGTCGTGTCACTTTACGCAGGAAATGCTTATTCCCATTTCGTGATAGCGATTCTGGGAGCCAAAATACTGTAAAACACGTTTTCATACATATTAGTGAATTCCAGAGGAACGGAGGCTCGGATTTGAATTCTGCCGGCAGCGTTCTATTACTCGTGTCATTTTGCGCAGGAAATGCTTGTTACCAGTTCCTGATAGCGATCCTGGAAGTCAAAATACTGTAAAACACGTTTTCATACATATTAGTGAATTCGAGAGGAACGGCGGCTCCGATTTGAATTGTGACGGCAGCATTCCACTACTCCTGTCATTTTACGCAGGAAATGCTTGTTCCCATTTCCTGATAGCGATCCTGGGAGCCAAAATACTGTAAAACACGTTTTCATACATATTAGTGAATTCCAGAGGAATGGAGGCTCGGATTTGAATTCTGCCGGCAGCATTCGATTAGTCGTGTCATTTTACGCAGGAAATGCTTATTCCCATTTCGTGATAGCGATTCTGGGAGCCAAAATACTGTAAAACACGTTTTCATACATATTAGTGAATTCCAGAGGAACGGAGGCTCGGATTTGAATTCTGCCGGCAGCATTCGATTAGTCGTGTCATTTTACGTCGGAAATGCTTGTTTCCATTTCCTGATAACGATCCTGGGCGCCAAAATACTCTCAAACACGTTTTCATACATATTAGTGAATTCCAGAGGAACGGAGGCTCGGATTTGAATTCTGCCGGCAGCATTCGATTAGTCGTGTCACTTTACGCAGGAAATGCTTATTCCCATTTCGTGATAGCGATTCTGGGAGCCAAAATACTGTAAAACACGTTTTCATACATATTAGTGAATTCCAGAGGAACGGAGGGTCGGATTTGAATTCTGCCGGCAGCGTTCTATTACTCGTGTCATTTTGCGCAGGAAATGCTTGTTACCAGTTCCTGATAGCGATCCTGGAAGTCAAAATACTGTAAAACACGTTTTCATACATATTAGTGAATTCGAGAGGAACGGCGGCTCCGATTTGAATTGTGACGGCAGCATTCCACTACTCCTGTCCTTTTACGCAGGAAATGCTTGTTCCCATTTCCCGATAGCGATCCTGGGAGTCAAAATACTGTAAAACACGTTTTCATACATATTAGTGAATTCCAGAGGAATGGAGGCTCGGATTTGAATTCTGCCGGCAGCATTCGATTAGTCGTGTCATTTTACGCAGGAAATGCTTGTTCCCGTTTCCCGATAGCGATCCTGGGAGCCAAAATACTGTAAAACACGTTTTCATGGATATTAGTGAATTCGAGAGGAACGGCGGCTCCGATTTGAATTGTGACGGCAGCATTCCACTACTCCTGTCCTTTTACGCAGGAAATGCTTATTCCCATTTCGTGATAGCGATCCTGGGAGCCAAAATACTGTAAAACACGTTTTCATACATATTAGTGAATTCCAGGGGAGCGGAGACTCGGATTTGAATTCTGCCGGCAGCATTCGATTACTCGTGTCATTTTACGTAGGAAATGCTTGTTTCCGTTTCCTGATAACGATCCTGGGAGCCAAAATACTGTAAAACACGTTTTCATACATATTAATGAATTCCAGTGGAACGGAGGCTCGAATTTGAATTCTGCCGGCAGCATTCGATTAGTCGTGTCATTTTACGTCGGAAATGCTTGTTTCCATTTCCTGATAACGATCCTGGGAGCCAAAATACTCTCAAACACGTTTTCATACATATTAGTGAATTCCAGAGGAATGGAGGCTCGGATTTGAATTCTGCCGGCAGCGTTCTATTACTCGTGTCATTTTGCGCAGGAAATGCTTGTTACCAGTTCCTGATAGCGATCCTGGAAGTCAAAATACTGTAAAACACGTTTTCATACATATTAGTGAATTCGAGAGGAACGGCGGCTCCGATTTGAATTGTGACGGCAGCATTCCACTACTCCTGTCCTTTTACGCAGGAAATGCTTGTTCCCATTTCCCGATAGCGATCCTGGGAGTCAAAATACTGTAAAACACGTTTTCATACATATTAGTGAATTCCAGAGGAATGGAGGCTCGGATTCGAATTCTGCCGGCAGCATTCGATTAGTCGTGTCATTTTACGCAGGAAATGCTTGTTCCCGTTTCCCGATAGCGATCCTGGGAGCCAAAATACTGTAAAACACGTTTTCATGGATATTAGTGAATTCGAGAGGAACGGCGGCTCCGATTTGAATTGTGACGGCAGCATTCCACTACTCCTGTCCTTTTACGCAGGAAATGCTTATTCCCATTTCGTGATAGCGATCCTGGGAGCCAAAATACTGTAAAACACGTTTTCATACATATTAGTGAATTCCAGTGGAGCGGAGACTCGGATTTGAATTCTGCCGGCAGCATTCGATTAGTCGTGTCATTTTACGTAGGAAATGCTTATTCCCATTTCGTGATAGCGATCCTGGGAGCCAAAATACTGTAAAACACGTTTTCATGGATATTAGTGAATTCGAGAGGAACGGCGGCTCCGATTTGAATTGTGACGGCAGCATTCCACTACTCCTGTCCTTTTACGCAGGAAATGCTTGTTCCCATTTCCCGATAGCGATCCTGGGAGCCAAAATACTGGAAAACACGTTTTCATACATATTAGTGAATTCCAGGGGAGCGGAGACTCGGATTTGAATTCTGCCGGCAGCATTCGATTACTCGTGTCATTTTACGTAGGAAATGCTTGTTTCCATTTCCTGATAACGATCCTGGGAGCCAAAATACTGTAAAACACGTTTTCATACATATTAGTGAATTCCAGAGGAATGGAGGCTCGGATTTGAATTCTGCCGGCAGCATTCGATTACTCGTGTCATTTTACGTAGGAAATGCTTGTTTCCATTTCCTGATAACGATCCTGGGAGCCAAAATACTGTAAAACACGTTTTCATACATATTAATGAATTCCAGAGGAATGGAGGCTCGGATTTGAATTCTGCCGGCAGCATTCGATTAGTCGTGTCACTTTACGCAGGAAATGCTTATTCCCATTTCGTGATAGCGATTCTGGGAGCCAAAATACTGTAAAACACGTTTTCATACATATTAGTGAATTCCAGAGGAATGGAGGCTCGGATTTGAATTCTGCCGGCAGCATTCGATTAGTCGTGTCATTTTACGCAGGAAATGCTTATTCCCATTTCGTGATAGCGATTCTGGGAGCCAAAATACTGTAAAACACGTTTTCATACATATTAGTGAATTCCAGAGGAACGGAGGCTCGGATTTGAATTCTGCCGGCAGCATTCGATTAGTCGTGTCATTTTACGTCGGAAATGCTTGTTTCCATTTCCTGATAACGATCCTGGGCGCCAAAATACTCTCAAACACGTTTTCATACATATTAGTGAATTCCAGAGGAATGGAGGCTCGGATTTGAATTCTGCCGGCAGCATTCGATTAGTCGTGTCACTTTACGCAGGAAATGCTTATTCCCATTTCGTGATAGCGATTCTGGGAGCCAAAATACTGTAAAACACGTTTTCATACATATTAGTGAATTCGAGAGGAACGGCGGCTCCGATTTGAATTGTGACGGCAGCATTCCACTACTCCTGTCCTTTTACGCAGGAAATGCTTGTTCCCATTTCCCGATAGCGATCCTGGGAGTCAAAATACTGTAAAACACGTTTTCATACATATTAGTGAATTCCAGAGGAATGGAGGCTCGGATTTGAATTCTGCCGGCAGCATTCGATTAGTCGTGTCATTTTACGCAGGAAATGCTTGTTCCCGTTTCCCGATAGCGATCCTGGGAGCCAAAATACTGTAAAACACGTTTTCATGGATATTAGTGAATTCGAGAGGAACGGCGGCTCCGATTTGAATTGTGACGGCAGCATTCCACTACTCCTGTCCTTTTACGCAGGAAATGCTTATTCCCATTTCGTGATAGCGATCCTGGGAGCCAAAATACTGTAAAACACGTTTTCATACATATTAGTGAATTCCAGGGGAGCGGAGACTCGGATTTGAATTCTGCCGGCAGCATTCGATTACTCGTGTCATTTTACGTAGGAAATGCTTGTTTCCGTTTCCTGATAACGATCCTGGGAGCCAAAATACTGTAAAACACGTTTTCATACATATTAATGAATTCCAGTGGAACGGAGGCTCGAATTTGAATTCTGCCGGCAGCATTCGATTAGTCGTGTCATTTTACGTCGGAAATGCTTGTTTCCATTTCCTGATAACGATCCTGGGAGCCAAAATACTCTCAAACACGTTTTCATACATATTAGTGAATTCCAGAGGAATGGAGGCTCGGATTTGAATTCTGCCGGCAGCGTTCTATTACTCGTGTCATTTTGCGCAGGAAATGCTTGTTACCAGTTCCTGATAGCGATCCTGGAAGTCAAAATACTGTAAAACACGTTTTCATACATATTAGTGAATTCGAGAGGAACGGCGGCTCCGATTTGAATTGTGACGGCAGCATTCCACTACTCCTGTCCTTTTACGCAGGAAATGCTTGTTCCCATTTCCCGATAGCGATCCTGGGAGTCAAAATACTGTAAAACACGTTTTCATACATATTAGTGAATTCCAGAGGAATGGAGGCTCGAATTTGAATTCTGCCGGCAGCATTCGATTAGTCGTGTCATTTTACGTCGGAAATGCTTGTTTCCATTTCCTGATAACGATCCTGGGAGCCAAAATACTCTCAAACACGTTTTCATACATATTAGTGAATTCCAGAGGAATGGAGGCTCGGATTTGAATTCTGCCGGCAGCGTTCGATTAGTCGTGTCATTTTACGTCGGAAATGCTTGTTTCCATTTCCTGATAACGATCCTGGGAGCCAAAATACTCTCAAACACGTTTTCATACATATTAGTGAATTCCAGAGGAATGGAGGCTCGGATTTGAATTCTGCCGGCAGCGTTCTATTACTCGTGTCATTTTGCGCAGGAAATGCTTGTTACCAGTTCCTGATAGCGATCCTGGAAGTCAAAATACTGTAAAACACGTTTTCATACATATTAGTGAATTCGAGAGGAACGGCGGCTCCGATTTGAATTGTGACGGCAGCATTCCACTACTCCTGTCCTTTTACGCAGGAAATGCTTGTTCCCATTTCCCGATAGCGATCCTGGGAGTCAAAATACTGTAAAACACGTTTTCATACATATTAGTGAATTCCAGAGGAATGGAGGCTCGGATTCGAATTCTGCCGGCAGCATTCGATTAGTCGTGTCATTTTACGCAGGAAATGCTTGTTCCCGTTTCCCGATAGCGATCCTGGGAGCCAAAATACTGTAAAACACGTTTTCATGGATATTAGTGAATTCGAGAGGAACGGCGGCTCCGATTTGAATTGTGACGGCAGCATTCCACTACTCCTGTCCTTTTACGCAGGAAATGCTTATTCCCATTTCGTGATAGCGATCCTGGGAGCCAAAATACTGTAAAACACGTTTTCATACATATTAGTGAATTCCAGTGGAGCGGAGACTCGGATTTGAATTCTGCCGGCAGCATTCGATTAGTCGTGTCATTTTACGTAGGAAATGCTTATTCCCATTTCGTGATAGCGATCCTGGGAGCCAAAATACTGTAAAACACGTTTTCATGGATATTAGTGAATTCGAGAGGAACGGCGGCTCCGATTTGAATTGTGACGGCAGCATTCCACTACTCCTGTCCTTTTACGCAGGAAATGCTTGTTCCCATTTCCCGATAGCGATCCTGGGAGCCAAAATACTGGAAAACACGTTTTCATACATATTAGTGAATTCCAGGGGAGCGGAGACTCGGATTTGAATTCTGCCGGCAGCATTCGATTAGTCGTGTCATTTTACGT